>CAJQZM010042115.1:0-12263 GCA_907164665.1 Colias nastes | reverse complement strand
AAACCATGATTTAGAAACATACATTTTGTGCCATGGCCCCTTAATTCCTTTTTCACATTACGCGTAAACTCTACAGTTTTTGAAGAGCCATGTCTCAATCATTGCCATCCATTGCCAATATGATGAAAAAAAATTAGGAAAGTTGCGCGAATAATTTAAAAAATTAAGAAAACTTAACGACCTTATATAAACTTTTCTAATGTTACCAAACATCTATCGGGTCAGATTGTTAGATAATAAAAACTGGATTAATATGTTGACTTAATGATTCTAAGCTGCTAATTTATTACGTCGTACCTTGAATAACTAAGAGTATGACGTCAAACGATAGATATATAAAAAGAACAGCTTCAATGTACTCAATATTAAATGTCTGCACTGCCTGCGATCTAACTTCTACATACCATAAGCTTTTTATAAATATAATCAAGCTATACCTATAATTAGAACAGCTGTGAATCTTCTTCAATACCTAGAGTTATTTAGTTGTTGATGGTGTCGTCAATGTTATACACAAATCTGACATAACTTATCAAAGGAGAGTTGGTTTGTTATATTGTAAAATAAACAATCCAAATAATTTGATTATCACGTTCATATAGTGTTAAACTTTTGGAGCCATTGCCGATAGCACACTTTTGCAATAGTTGGTGACTGTCAACCTCCGAACTTTTGCGTAATTCCAAACTGTGCTCTCATCAACTTGGCCTTATAGCCTAGAATCTGTGCTCTGTGTTATCAAATGCAGGATAAAAATGCGTTTATATGCCTTTTTCCTGTTCGTTTATTTATTTAAACATACAGAGACGAACTTAATTCGTAGCATTTTATCAAAAAAGTAGCTCTATATTTAATTAAAACGTTTTTCTTTACTTATCTAAGACTTAAAGACAACCTAATCGTTTGTACAAAATATTATTCTAAGTCGAATGTAGGTATGATGTTTCGAAATCCGTTTAAGTATACATAACTTGCCTCATATTTCCTACTAACTCATAATAATAATAATCAATGCCAATACAGTTTATTGTGTTCGGATAATGTGTATTTTAATCTAAATGGAACGAAAGGTCTTTGCTAGAAGTAACAAACATTCTTAGTTGATAATATCAGTCTCGGCTCCTCATTTCAATACTATACCTGATGTCTATCCAAGTGCGAGTGAGTTCCAATGTAAGAGAGGATTCGCACGTCACTCAAATTCAGCTTCGACATTTCTTTTCCATTAACATATCTGAATAATGGACGATACTTAGCCAGGGTCTCGTACGAAATCTCACTCGTGTCTTGATCACCTTTGACAACATTCCACATGGCTGCGAGTTTCTCGCGAGCTATTTTCATCATGGATATCGTTCGAGCCTGCAAAAACATTTAATGGTATGACCTATAAGACACTGCGGTAGGTAGTTCTAAGACATGAACTGTTACATACATACATAGGTAGGTTATATACCTACTCGTCGCAATTCAAAATATGAATTCATTAACATGTTGCCTAACACCTTATATACATTTTAAGGTGATAATATGAACAACAAAGTCTTAGATCTTCGTGTACGTAAACATATTTCACTTACAGATTGAAGTACGTAATCAGAAGGTAATCGGGATATGTCATCTAAATCTCCATACAACAGTATGGCAAATGCATTCACCGCTGTTTGCATATAATCTTTTGTTACTTTCAGGCTACAATACCCACGATGTATGAACTCTGCCATTGGTAGATGCACTCCACTCTTATTCTGGTACAATTCACTCCTGAATAATTAAAAAGAAATAAATACGGCTATATTCTAGCTCCAGAAGCAGGAATTCCTGAGAAGTGTTGTTAAAGTGGCAGATTTATCATAGCCACAAAACACCTACCATGCTCATTTTATTTTTATTACTGATAGTCATGACCTAATGTTTTATGGTTAGCATATTGGTATATGTTCAGAAACCTACTTTATTTAATAAAATATAATTTTTAGCCGAGATATAAAGGTCTACCTTACATCATATTCTCTACTATTAGTAAAGCTTGATAAACCTGAAAATTTTTCCATCAGGCTGATGCAAAAGCTTTGCCGTTTTGTTCTCTTTCTTATCTAAAGTGAGTCGTTTTCTTTCTTCCATACCTATGTAATAAAATAATAAATTCTAGGCATTCATTCAATAGATACTAAAAGTCTTATAACGTGGCTCAGAATCCATAAACTGCGTAAAAAATCAACTTCCTTTTCTTACAATCGTTCTACTTATTGATAAAGGATAATAATATTCACATCTATAGTGAAAGATCAATTTATATAAGTACAAAAAATATATAATATATTATTTACAAAAATTGGATTCTAAATCAGAAAACAAGTAGTGTGCATTAAAAGGTTCAACACTTGCCATCATACGATCCGTTTCCAAAGATAACTTCTTCAATATTTCTTTGTAATGCAATATATGGATCTAAAAAGAGAGCTACAATTATTAAAGTATAGATCCCAGAAATACTTTATAAATAAATCATACAGTAATTAAATATTTGGTGAAAAATTAACAATAGGTACAGCCTGACAATGTTAACTCCATAAAAATATCAAAAAAAAATTTTCACATAGGTACCAATGTCATAAATAACATTTTGTTTTGTTGTACGAATCGGTGTGGTTTTAAACTTGAGATGATTCGAAGGCTTTATCTTAAGAGGACGTCGCCATTTTTTTGCGAGAGCGAGTTTTTGACCTCCTTCATATTGCAAACAGGTAAACTCTGAAAATATTTTATTGTATGTACTCTTACACCCAACTTACAAATTACATTCCGCAAATATTTCATTGAATCCAAGCTATATATGATAAAAGCCAAATCTCATACAGGATGGTCCAAACCTTGATGTGGGGTATATTCTGATAACGCACGATGTGAGGAATCTAAATTCAATATTCTTTTTCACTAATCTAAAAAAAATATTGACCTCAAGGTTTGGACCACCCTGTAAAACTAAGTATAATCTGTGGTATAATACTAAGAAACCTAAAAATATAGTAAAATGCAAGAAGAAGAGCGACTTAAACATCGCTAGAACTAATTAAATATTGGTATAATATTAATTCTACTTCAATCATTAGGACATTATACTGCTGACTTATACACAAGTAGCCATCTTACGTTTTGCCTGATCATCGCTGAGTTTTGAAATTGTAAAATGATTATTGGTATAGGCCGTGTTGGCGGCAAAATACAAGCACATTAAAAACAAATTGATGTAGACCATAACAGGTTGTATCTTGCTTATTTACATAAAAGTGTTGATGAATCTTAATCGATATGGCCGAGATAATTAAATCTCTATCTACCATAGACAGTTCAAAATTGGGTTCAATCTTGTTTGCGTAATGAATATTCTGCACTGAATTAATAAGAAAATGTTACAAATGGTGATATATTATTTCGTCAAGCTTGATATTTACAACTTCTACACGTCTTGGAAAAACTAAAGCTGATACTTTACGATTAATATAACATTAACGTATAGAGTTAGAATTTTTATTTTCTCTATAAGATAATAACAAAACAGAAAGATTAAGATAGAAGAACCCGCAGCATGGTCAGTGACCGAAAACACATCTTACTAAATGAAGAAATAATTCACGAAGGATAAAATCCTTATCACAACCTTAATCACAACCTTACTATATCATGAGACCCTAAATATGTCACTGCTATGCACAGCGACTCTTTCAATTTTATATCACTAACTACGCGACCGTGATGTTTATCGATCTAGAGTCACACCTTACTCACACAAATAATATATTAAATAAATAAAAAGAATTGTTGCTTCATCAGTATCCTAACAAAAAGAATAAATCGATTTGCATGATAGATAAGTTGCTCTAATTTTTAAATTCGTTAGGCCGCCTGTCCACCTGCAAGAAAACTTCCGCGAGAAATGTCCGACAGTCTGTCCGACAGCAACTTGCAAGTCTAATTCCGCGTTTCCACCTGCAAGTAGACTTGCAAGTTGCTGTCAGACAGACTGTCGGACATTTCTCGCGGAAGTTTTCTTGCAGGTGGAAACGCGGCTCTTATGATAACCAACAAATCCACAGAACAAATCGAACAAATCAGTATTTTAAGATCATGCAATATACCCACTATAGGTACCTTTTTCCTACATAGGTAAATTATTATGAACGTATTCTGACCCTGATCCACAGCCCTGATCATATTGATGTCAAACTTCAATATTGTAAAATGTCAACAATAATCAAAATTATGACAGGTCTCTAAATTTTAATAAACTTCTAATCATTTTAATTATATTCTTATTTATAAAATTCTAAATGGCTTCAACATCTTCAAGTGATGGTAATGATGACGAATGTTTATGTGGAGAATTCAATAATACTGCTACTCCTTGGGCCATGCATCCTTTGGTTTATTACACGCAAATGGTACGTTTAAAGAGGTTTAAAGATATTGAAACTCTCATTGAAACTAATAAACAATTAGAAATTAAATTAAAGTAGTGCTTACTCAAATGAATACTTCTTCACTTGAACATTTGACCAAACTCTACAAATTATAGAGTTTAGTCACATAAACACTGATAAATTATAGTCTGGTCAAATATTGAAAAATTATATATTTGAGCAAGTCATCAGTTGCTTTTTGAATGATCCTGTTAACAGGATTGGCTTATGGTACGGGAGCTAGCAACGTTTGAAAAATATTAATTTTAGAATAATTGGTTTTATAATATACTGTCTCTCTTGCTCTTTCGGTTAGAGTCCGGGCTGTCTGGCTGGCGTTAGTGGTTGCGTTTATTAGTGCGCATCTTATCTGCACAGGTAAAATCCTTAACTTATAAATAATTTTCTAAAGCATAATTTTTAATTGATTGCCATAGACATCCATCAGACATCCATAAAAATTACGCTTTAGAAAATACCTGTTCTAAAATTATCCCTCGAAAACGTTGCTACCTCCTATACTATTAGCCTTATATATTTCAAAGAGATAAACTTAAATTAATTAAATTATAGAATCTTGATTTAAATAAAGTAATTCTTAATTTATGTTTGTCTTCAGCCGTACCATCGAAATACGAGAAGCAGGGAAAGAAAAAAACGTAATCCTAATTGCTTTGTAAAAGCTTTTAGATGGTACACTCAGGTAAAGAAACACTTTTATTCTTAGCTCACATAATATAAGTGGAATTTTTAGAGATACATTACGTAAATTAAAAAAGTCTTAGTCGAATTCTAATAATATCGTAGATCTAAAAATAAGAAATAATTTAGTTTCGAGTTTTATTATCCTTAGAACTTGACTTATTTTTTTATTAATATTTATAAACGTACTCAGCTTTAAATGTGTCGTCAAGCTGAACGATTTTTTATGAACTTTATGAAATATTTTTATATGTACTATCAGGGATGACTTTTTTCTTATCTCTCTGAGTACCTATATCTTATTATTAGAATAGAATCTTCGATTCGTACCTATACGTACCCAATTTTAAGGTTTCATGGGTTCTGTTTTTCTACAAGTTTTATTCTTTTGACTTCTTAATTTTATTAATTATTCCCCTGCACATTTAAGGAGCGTAATCCGTGTCAAAAAACAAACTCGACAACAACAAATACACCAGATATCGGAGGATTCGCGACGTGGCTTGATGACAAATATACAGAATTTCTACAAGAAAGTCGAGTCGCCCGCATGAAATATACCTTCAAGCAAACTTCTACGGTGGAAATCGACAAAGTTTCTAATAAGTATGTTGTTGATTTTTCGGACATTGTGAAAAGCTTTCCTCAAAAATCATGAATATTATAGTTTATCTCATTAAAAAAATGAATGCCGTTCCGTTATTGTATTTTAATTATAAAAATTTGATTGGTGATGATGATGTCCCAAGCCCCAATTGGATTATTAAATACATAAAATAAAATTATTTTCATGATGACAATCACTTCATACAGTGTCGTAGACGTACTCTTATTTTACTTATCTAGTGGCTAAATATTATATGAATGAAAACAAGCCTCAATTTGTTTTAGTTTTAATGCCTCCGACTCTTGTTCAGCAAAGAAGTTTCGGGCGATAAAAAGGTAGGCTTTTTTATCAAATTTCTTGTTATGGGTTCGTATCAAATTTCTAATTATACAGAGTTTTTTAGTCCGCGGAAAAGACATCGTAAGCTTAGAAACAGCAAAGACAATGGAGATATTCTCTTGAGGTAAGATGAAATTTAGAAATAAACGTAATTTGAAACTTTTATTATTCCCAAGTTATGTATAATAATATTTTATTTAACATTTTCAGATCTAACAAAAGCTTTGAATTTATTCTGCGGCCCAAAAATCTGTCACGCGCTGCTTCCGAAACGTGTCCAAGGTTCCTTTGAATTTTTTTACAACTTATTTCACGCTATACTCATTATATAATTTTTCTAATGTGTATTATTATAGACAACGGTCATGTTGCACGATTTCTACTGAAACAACAACGGACAAAAAAAGAAAAACAAAATCTCACAGTTTAACTAGCATTTTGGTTGAAAAAGAAGTGTACTCAATTCCATATGATGCTATGCATTCTGATAAAGTAGTAAGTAAACAAATTTATTTTAAAAATATAAATAGGATTGTGATCCTGATCCTGTTTATTATTACTTAGGTAAAACTTGTGTTCATGACGCTCGCTGAAACGTTAAAAACTTCAAGATGTATAATGGCTAAAACGCATTTTTAGAATATTACAGATTATTTATTAGTGCTATACGTTAAAATTTCAATTGGCGAAGAATAAAGCACAACAAAACGCAAATTAGCATTCGTATCGTAATTCGTATACCGTCGATAGAGTGAAACCTGGTGGCTGGTACCTCTAACATTGAAAAGTATCCAGATAGGTATTTATTTAATACATATAGCATGTTTAATTAACTATGTTTTTGCAGTCCTGTAATGAAAAATGTTCAGCCACCCAGAAGAACAAACAAAAATGTAACATATCGTGCCAATGTTCTGAAATAGTTGAAAAAGTCGATAGGTCTATTCAATATCAATCAAATGCAAGACGTCAAAACTTTAAAGTTTTATGTGCTTGCATCAAAGAACCTGAGTCACTACCACAAACTCAGGTACTATTTGCTAATTTATAAATAGAATTGAGATTTGCCTGTATGTATTTTGTACATTTTATTTCGTTCTCTAGCACTTATTTTTAATCTCAATATGCGACATGGTAGTGGTTGGACATAATATGTTATAGTAATAAATTAATTAAACATTCAGTTCGAAATTTTATCAAAATCAGTCCTCTTTTATTAATAAAATCACACACGGTCATAATATTCCAAGCCGTTTGTTTAAACTGCAATATTCTATTTATTCTTGTCTATTGATACTACGAATTTTATTTAAACGAGAATCACTTACAAAATTATTTGTATTTGTAATAATAACCTCTTAACCTTTATATTCTTCAGATCAATACTGTAGAACAAAAATTATCAGTGTGTACATGTGCGAATGGAACACGAAAAGAACCTTCTACGTATTCAGAAAAATACTACGCAAGAAGTAAACCTGCATCGAAATGTGCCAATGATGGAACCCAAACATCTGATTATCCCATAAACTTTGTATGTAACACATTAATGAATTCAAATGCCTCTCAATTAACATAATATCTTGCTTGTTAATTAACATGTCTTCATAATACAGACTTTATTTACATATGATTCATTTACAGGTTACCGCGCTTCAGAATCCACTGTTTATGAAAATAATATGCTCAGGAAAATAAAAAAAATACACGAAGACTTTTTGAATAACATTTTAAATTAACTGTTTTGTAATTTAACGTTCATGTTTATGTACTTGTCTTTTTATGTAGTGTTTTATTAGCATAATTTAAGAATGTCAAATGAAAATACGTATAATATACAAAAATACTTTAATAACAACTGGTTAGTCTTTTATTTACAATATCTTAATAGCTAACTTATTAGTTAGGTACTCCGTAAGAAGTAGCTGGTTTGTTTTGTGGTAAAAATGCAAAACTACTTTCAGAGCTGCTCGATTGACTTACTGATGGCACTCCATAATCAGATGAGGGGGCTGAGGGGCCTGATGGTGATGAAATGAGCTGAGATGATGAACTCTGACTAGATATGGATGAAGTTGGTAAACGAGAGTTTTGTACAAAGGATGAGATTTCTATGCTAGGCTGAGCATTTCCTAGACTCACTCCTGATACCAAAGACAAATAACCCTTGTCTCTCGCCGTTGAATGTTCGTTATCCCTAATGATATTCTGTACTTGGCTAACTACATGTTCGTCGAGAGCTTCTCTGTGTGTTTGTTGCTGCTGTGGGCTGTTGTACTGGGATAGATCAGCCTGATAGCTGTTTACTGGTCCATTGTTTTGGGATACTTGAGCGTTGTTGTATTGGTCCAAATCCGCTTGGTAGCTTGACAAAGCAGATTGACTAGACTGTGACTGGAAAGGAATAATAGGCGCGGGAGCAGATGGTTGTTGATAAGAGTAACCGGATTGCTGTTGCTGCGGCTGAGGTTGGGAGATAATTGGGAGAGGTTGAGGCAAAGGACGAATTGGCTGTGGTGCTGGCTGCTGGTAGCTATAGGATGGGAGTGGTTGAGGTTGTTGGTATGAATGTTGTGGATAAGAGATTGGTTGTTGGTAGCTTGGGAGAGGCTGTGGGTAAGAGATTTGTGGCTGTTGTACGATTGGCAGTGGTTGTGGTTGATGGTAAACTTGCTGAGGTGGGTTATAGATTTGCGGTAATTGTGGGACTCCGTACGATGTTTGGGGTTGTGGAAGTGGCTGGGGCCGAGGTTGCGAGATGAAAATAGGTTGAGGAGCGGGTTGGGGTAATACTTGAGGTTGTTGCACAAATACTGGTCTTGGGGCGGGCTGCTGTTGAACGAAAGCCGGTCCTATGTTCGGCTGCTGATAATTGTAACCATTGTTTGATTGCGCCTGTTGAATGAATTGCGGGGCCGGCTGGGGTTGTGGCCTTACGAAGACGGGGGCTGGTTGAGGCGCCGGTAAATTAAAAGATGGCGCTTGCGGCCCCGGTTGCGGGAGGTGGTAAGGTGCTTCGGCAGCAATGGCCGCGACCACTGACAATATTATTACCTGAAAAAAAAATGTATTTGATATGACTTGCACTGCAATATTATAAGGTATTAAAACAACAAAATGTCTAATATAAAAATTGTACACTTTTTTTTTCCATGTATAATTTATGATAATTATGCAGATTTTTATTAATTTTACTAATTCGAAAATAAAACTATCACTGACTACAATTCAATAACACTCGACTTTACACTTTAGGCCGCGAATCCAGTTTTGAGTTTGTTTACGACGAAAGTTGCTTCAACCTAAAGCTGTGTACACAATTTCACTTGACTACTCACCACTCTCATAGCTGATGGTGCTGGGGTCAGTGTGCAAGGAAAAAACAATCTGCTCTGTTATATAGCCACCACCACGCACCTTCGGAGACCGCTACGTTACTATGATTGCAAAAATTGCGTTGGGCGAGTCATCTTTCGTTTTTCGATGTTAGAACTACGAGCCGCCGTATTGTTATTCTTTTCACTTAGATGCTGTTACTTTATTTGTAAATTATATTTCTGAAATATTTTACAAATCAATCCATAGCAGGTAGGTACCTGTAAATGTACACGTGTACCTAGTCAAAATGATTTTATAATTTTTTAACACAGTTATTGAAGAAAATATTTTTAGTCAATGAAAACCAATTCCGCGTAGAACGTCTACATGAAATTATGTAATACACATAATAGGTATGTTAAAATAAATCTTCTTAAGGTGTTTATACATTACTAGCTGTCCTCCTCTGGCTTCGCCCGCGTTGTCTAAAACTTAACAAATTATATAGTTAATCCTTCCTCTTGAACCTCTCTATCTATTAAACAACACATCAGAATCCGTTGCGCAGTTTTGAAGATAATGATTTGATTCCTTATCAATTAATTATCTTGTTAGAGACCACGTTTTATATTATATCTATGTAGTGATGATACCTTGATTTCTTGACAAACTATTTACTGCAGTACAAAATAAGTTATTGTATATTATTCTAACCAACTCTGAATACTATCTAGACTAATTTATTAAAGAATTCTGAAATCCTTCATTAATCACAATATTTACGATGAAAAAAAAATTAATTGCATTACATCAAATTATATTCAGAAGAGTACATAATACTGGAAAGGTGTGATAATACAATGTAAACATTACATGTTTGCACGCTCTTAAAACCCACGCTGCTAAATCCGAAAAAAGAAGAATTCATATTTCAAATCAACGCATAAGTGATGGTGTTTTAAGAGATTTCATTAATCACGAATTGATTATTTTGTACATTCATCATATAGATAATAAAGGTTTATAATTGATATTATATAAGAGGAGTATATCCAGAGTGCTGGATTATAGCATAAACCGTCACAGGATGCCTGTGTCCTTGCTGCAGGATCAAATATAAGCTGATGATGAAGATAATTCGTTTTGGTACAGTAATGAAACAAGATATATAGATAGAAAATATATTTGCTCTACATTCTATCTCGTATTACAATACATACCTACAACTATAAAACACATGCATAGAAAAGCAAGATCATAAAAGCCCTTATTGACTTAATCATACTTCGTATTGTAGACACGCTTAACGATTGCTAGACCAGCAGGCACTTGACCGCTCAACCTAAATGCAGGCCCACTCTATAGTGCGTAATTTAAACAGTAAATGAGCCAAATACTCCGCGGAGTAGCCAAAGTTCCTCAATTAGGTATGAGAACTTCAAAATATATTTAAAGTAAACAACTCTACAAATTAAGAACCTCTGTAATTTGTGACAACGTCGTTTTTAATGCCTGTAGGCTGTAACATAATCAAGTAGGTAGACACTCATCTGAAAATGGTAAATATTGGCTTAGATTTTATTTCAAAATTACATATAGATAATTTGAATAGTAATATAATCGACAAGTTCATTAGTGTGTGTAAATATTAAACCAAAATTCTAACTACTAAGATGACCTTATTGGTTCATAAAGTACTTAGTCATAATTTTGTAATATGTTGATAACTAAAGCAGTCAAAAGATTTGCTCAACACATGGTGATATCAATTAAACGAAGGTGAACACTTCATGCGCGACATTTGCTTTTTCACCATGAACTGTTAAGTGTACAAAAGAAGACAGTATCAAGTTATCTGCTCATAATAAAACAAACTGAAAATGTATTGACCTTGAAAGCAACTCAGTTTATTTGATCAATGAGTTTGTCAATCCTCTAGTAATTACGAAAGCGTATACGGTTGCTACCGTACCGTTTTACGTTTTCGTAAAAAATCTTAAGTTTAGCGTAGCCCAGTTGGATTAGGATAAATAATGAGGTAACAGTGAAAATGAATAGACGTAGTGCGGCCACAATTTGCACCTTTGACAGCGCACAGCATTGTTGAATAAGTGTCGCAACACAAATATTCTTAGATAATAATTTACCGCGTTTGACCTTTTAAATTTCTCTGACCGTTTAGACGTATGCAGATTGAACGTTCCACATGGCAGTTTTGAAAGAAAACAACGAACGTATAACTAATTTATTATACTAATAATACTAGACGTTTTAGCTTGTTCGTGTGAAAACACTGATTTGTCAATCCTTATATAAAATAATGTATTATAAGCAGAACATAAAGATTTGATAAATTCGTATTATGCAAATGGCGAACGCGAGTCATCATCGACCTAGTTAATGGTGTTTAGTGACTTAACCTCATTTTACGTCCAATTAATATGAAAAGATGACATTTAATCGTATGCAATGATATTCAATTACTTATTTTCTAAGAGGATAATTTCGAACAATCGGTACAATGGGGCCTTTTGCATTTTTCAAGTCGTGCTCGCGTTGCTTTCTCTTGGCGACGATTCGTTGATGAGTGCGCTTCATTTCTAATATTTCCTTCATTTCTTCTTTGTCTTCGTCCTGAAATTTTGAATATAAATTATCGAATAACTTATTTCACCATATTATACGTGAACATGTTATTCGATACTATATGGAATCTATCGAGAGTAAATGTAAATAATTCTGAACCTTTAACCCATTGTTGTAATAAGTTAAAATTTATAAAAGTACATAATATGAAGAGAGAGGGTAAATTCAAAATCTAAGCCAAGATCATACTT
>CAJQZM010042114.1:14591-42436 GCA_907164665.1 Colias nastes | reverse complement strand
GAGCCGGCCCCGTACACGTTCTGGCAGGAGAGCAGCGAGACCGCGCCGGCCTTCACGTTCCAGCTGCGGCCGCGCGTCATGCAGGCGCGCGACACCTGCAAGCTGCTCTGCTGCCTGAGTGGCAAGCCGCCGCCCAGCGTCAAGTGGTGAGTGGGGGAGTGGGGGTGGGAGAGCCGACCCCTTCACGTTCCAGCTGCGGCCGCGCGTCATGCAGGCGCGCGACACCTGCAAGCTGCTCTGCTGCCTGAGTGGCAAGCCGCCGCCCAGCGTCAAGTGGTGAGTGGGGGTGGGCGTGGGGGTGGGAGAGCCGACCCCTTCACGTTCCAGCTGCGGCCGCGCGTCATGCAGGCGCGCGACACCTGCAAGCTGCTCTGCTGCCTGAGTGGCAAGCCGCCGCCCAGCGTCAAGTGGTGAGTGGGGGAGTGGGGGTAGGGGTGGGAGAGCCGACCCCTTCACGTTCCAGCTGCGGCCGCGCGTCATGCAGGCGCGCGACACCTGCAAGCTGCTCTGCTGCCTGAGTGGCAAGCCGCCGCCCAGCGTCAAGTGGTGAGTGGGGCTGGGCTTGGGGGTGGGAGAGGGAACAGTGGTGGGAATGGTAGAGGCAGCCCCACACGAGTTGCGGGCAGGAGAGCAGCGAGTGTGTCGTTTATCCGGAGTAAACTTCAAAACAAATTAAAGTAGCATTTATTGTTACCACAACCATAACATAATAAAAAAAAAAACAACAAAGAAATATAAACATACTTAACTTCACTTAACTGTTTAAAAAAGCGCACATTTAAAACTGCGCTCACGCAGAGATTCTGCATGCGCACAGTTAAAATTGCCAAAAAACTAATTTCCATTTATCTTTCTCAACCTTTTACATACATTATATTAATCTTTTTCTCTCCCATATATAATGGGTATTGCCGGAGTCCCTTCTTATTGGGTGGAGCCATTAAGAATAAGATCAAATTCAAACTCAAACATTTATTATTTAATTAGATTCCTTATAAAAGCACTTTTAAATCGTCATAACATTTTTGAACATTAACCACCGATTCGGAAAGCAGTATAAGAACCGGCAAGGAACTCCATAGTTGCTCTTCTAAAATCATGTCAAAATTACAATTTAATTTACATAGTAATATGTGACTACATGATCTTAACCTTATATTACCAACTAGGTACAAGGACAAACGAGAGCTGTCCAAGTACGACTACGCGATGACGAACTCGGACGGTGTAGTAACAATGGAGATCATCGACTGCCGGCCCGAGGACAGCGGCAAGTACTCGTGCGTCGCCACCAACGTGCACGGCACGGATGAGACCTCGTGCGTTGTTATTGTTGAAGGTAAATATCAAACTACCCACTTTTAGAGATTTTTTTTTTTTTAGTTTAGGCTGTCCAATTTCTATTTCATAAAACTCTTGTGTGAAAAAAATATTTTGAGGTTAGGTTTTTAAGTGTCTATTTTATTTTATAAAAAATATTTTATTCAAATTGGGGGTGTTGTATGAATGTTGTGAAATTTTCAAAAAAAAATGCTGATTTGTTTAATATCGAAATTCTGAAATGATTAAGTCACTTCTTTAAAAAATTGGACAGATAAATTTTCAACGTTAAATAAAATTCTTGATATGGGTATTGTTAAAATTAAATTCCTGTTTAATCAGAAAATATTGTAAAATTTTTGTAAATAATATAAAAAAAATTTGTTCATTTCGACTTATTTATGACATAAAATATCTCAACATTTTATAGTCGAGCCAATTTAATAGGCAACATTTGACATCTATCAATTTTATCTTCGAAGAGAGGTAACCTGCTTAAAAACATCGATTAAAGTAAATTAATCAACACGGACTTGAAACATTTGTCAAGCGAACTTGAAACACATGTCAATTTTTAAATTCATCAGGCGAATCCCTGTCCCAGTAATATACTTTCTTTCGTAAATTTAGGGAGCAAAATAAGACAAGTATATTACATTATTAAAAAAAACACAACGCATTTATTAAGTTATGGTGATTTTTATTCACAAGTAATCAATGCATTCTATTCTAGATGTCAGATTTCGATGTTTAGAGTAACGTCTCTGGTATTTAAAAAGAAAAAAGGTTTATTGACACAAAATTGTAGCGACGTCAGTTCTTTAAATCAGAAATTGTTTATTATGTTTAGAATGGTTTATCAGTAAAATCAAATCTTAAAATTACTTGTATCGGTCATTATTATTTTAAATATGTAATCGTAATTGAAAAAAATTTAAGCAAATGTGCAGTTCTAACAAAACGAAATATCATGTTATTCTATTTCGTCGTCACTAGGTTACGTTGTTAAATTTTGTTGAACTGTCAAATGTTGCCTGTTAAAATGGCTCTACTATAGTATCCTATTTTAATATTTCAATCTATTATAAACTTGATTCTACACAAAAAATTCCAAATGTGCAGGCGAGGTGGTAAGCGCAGAGCAAGCTGCGCTGGCGCACAATTTCCTCCACTCCGGCGAAAGGCGATACATTGAGAAGCCGCTCAAACCGGCGCCTACACCCATCATTACTAAGACTAAGGTAAAATATACTAAATAATAGTTTTCACCCGCGTGGCTCCGCTCCTGTTGGTCTTAGCGTGATGATATAATATAGCCTTCCTCGATGAATGGGCTATCGAACACCGAAAGAATTTTTCAAATCGGACCAGTAGTTCTTGAGATTAACGCGTTCAAACAAACAAACAAACTCTTCAGCTTTATAATATTAGTATAGATTAAATAATATTTACCACGATTTTCATGTAAAATTATTTAAATTTGAAAAATTCGCTGCAAGAAACTGTAATAACTAATAGTTATCACTACATAGTATAAAACAAAGTCGCTTTCTCTGTCCCTATGTCCCTTTGTATGCTTAAATCTTTAAAACTACGCAACGGATTTTGATGCGGTTTTTTTTTTTTAATAGAACGAGTGATTCAAGAGGAAGGTTTTAGTATATAATTTATTATGTTTTAGACAAAGCGGGCGAAGCCGCGGGCGGAAAGCTAGTTAATTATAATTAAAAAAATAAACCTGTACATTTGCAAAGTCAGTACGTCTGTGTTGTTAGTTATTTAATAATTCATTATTCATTAATAAATGAATAAACAACAGGTCACAATCGACCCGCCGAGCAAATCGAGCACAGTGCAGAGGCCGAAATATTCGCCGCAAACTTCAGTAGAAGCAGGCAAGAAGAAGTATGGATCTAAACTCGGAGACTCGGACTCGACTTCGTCTAGATCCAGGAGCGCTACCAAGGAGCTAGTTTGTAAGTACACATTAGTTAATAAATAAATTATAATAATAATTAGTTAATAAGTAAATAAATAATAAAATGTCGAGCGATTTTTGAAGTGAAACTTCGTAAGGCGCATTAAGAGTAAAATTTAAAGGTCGCGTCAAGGCAATACCGTCATGCCATGGAGTAACACGACGATTTTGGTATCTTTGAATCTTGCCAAAGAAGTTTCACTTCTGACACGTGTGCTCGGCACACACGCTTTTATAATGCTTTGACTTTTTTGAGTTCAATTCAAAGATATATATTTTTTTTGTTCTTATTTGAAGTGTGTAAAAGAGAAGTTAATTGCCTTTTTTGCGTTGAAAATATTGTACCGATTTGGTTACTGTTTATCTCGAAAATTTAAGGTTAGATTCGTTCAATAATAAGACTGCATTACAATATATAGATTGACAATATAAGATTTCAGAACTATGTTCTAGAGGGGATAAAATTTCATTTAACATATTAAAATTTATACTTGTAGCAATTTTCCCTTTATTTGTGCTACAAGACGTTGCTTTGACGTTTGCGACAACAGTGATCCTACAAGGGTTCCGCTTTTTCCTTTTGTGGTTCAAAATCACAACTCTTTCTCTTCTCCACTACACATCTCTTCTTCAGTACCAGCAGCAGACTCGTCAATGTGCGCGCCATCGTTCGCACGAGCTCTACCAGACACTTGTGCTGCAAGAGATGGTGCTCCCCTGCTGCTGTCTGCCGCAGTACGGGGTGACCCTGACCCCAGGGTCGAGTGGTTCAAGGATGGACAGCCTCTACACTCTTCTGAGGTACGTATTTAGTACTAGTTTTCCGCCCTCGGCTTCGCCCACGTTTTCAAAGAAAAACCCGCATACTTCCCGTTCCTGTGGAATTTCCCGGATAAAAAGTAGCCTATGTCTTATTCTGGGTGTTCAGCTACCTACATACCAAATTTCATTGCAATCGGTTCAGTAGTATTTGCGTGAAAGAGGAATTAACATCAAACCATCCTCACAATCTTTCGCATTTATAAAATTAAGGATAGGATTTTAGGCAAAACTTCCACGATATGCTTTTTCTGATCCTTGCCTGTTAACCGACTGCTACATCAGCTCTACAGGTTTACACAAACCATTTCTGACGTATATCTATAACCGCAGTACAAAAGTATAATCCATCTCTACTAAATTTCGTACAGCATAAGCTTTCAGTAGCTGTAAAAACTTTTAGGGCTACATTTGCTTCTCTTTCCATCCAGAAACTACCAATTCTTCACAGAAAACTTCCAGATAATTCTTAAATTTCTTCAAATATATTATTTCTACCAATTTAACAGTTTAACAAATGTTTAAAATGGCTTAACATACGTGTGGAAGTTTTTCCTGCACGTTTTAAGACTTCCTACTACCTCCAATATAAGCTGATTATGCCTAGCAATGTAATTCATTTGAAAATATATTTACAATATATTTTGTTCAGGTCGTGGATCTCAAATACAAGAATGGAGTAGCGTCCCTGGCCATCAATGAGGTGTTCCCTGAAGATGAAGGAGTGTATTCTCTCAAGGCGATCAACAGCCAGGGGGAGATGGAGACCAAGTGCAAAGTCTCTGTTAAAGGTAGGATTATGAATAATTATGGTTTTTTGGATAGGAATTGATTTTGGCATGGAAAATGTGGAAAATAAATATTAATAAATCAGAAATAAATTGGATAAGATGGGAAAGGGATACACTATACATTAAATTTAATACTGGAATAGTTCGCTTTCGGTTATTTTATCAGAATAAATAAACTATAGTCTTGTTTTGTTGCACTACGTGGTTATAAAATTTTGACCATATTATTTCCGGGCATATTTTGATCTTTGTTTCGACAAGACAGGCAAGTTCTAATTCCAATCTAGACAATTTATACCTAAAAAATAAGCCATTTCAATACAATTTTCGCCCAACAGCAGCAGCAGACAGTGCAGCAAGCGCCAAGTTGGGCGACAAGCCGCCAAGGATCGTGGACCACGCCGTGTCGCAGATTGTGAACGATGGCGACGCTGTCACACTTTCCTGCAGGTGAGATTTGTGTGTGTATATGTGTCTGTAGCGTGAAAAAGATGGGATTGGTTTGGTTGGAATTGCTTTTCAGTTCACGGCCAGTCCAGGAAAATAGGGCGTGTGATTCATGACTTTTCTCATTCGTACTTCGTTAATATTTAAAGTTTGTTAGCTTAGCCAACATTTATTTATTTATTTTAAAACTTTTTGACAAGTTTTACCCCACAGCTTTTAAGGAGTTTTAAAAATTTTTAGGATGGTAAATTTACCCATACTTGCAAGCAATATGACAAAAATAAATTAAAACTTACATGCATTGTGACACCAGTAAGACAGTTTCGAATTCTGCCTTATCAATAAATCATCCACCCTTTTTTTATTCACTTTGTTTGCAAAATCATCAGATAGACATTTTTCCATCGTTTTTTACTGTTTTTTAATACAATTGTCAAATTATCCAGGATAACCGGCGCGGAAAGGTTCGACGTCGTCTGGCTGCACAACAACAAAGAAATCAAACCGTCGAAGGACTTCCAGTACTCGAGCGAGGCCAATATTCACAAGTTGCACATCGCTGAGATATTCCCTGAAGATGCTGGTAAGTAGCTTTAATTTTGAAATGGATAATGGAGGGACATTTTAGATACAGTTTGTTAGGAATGATAGCATATGGGAGAGAATGGCACATGATCTGTTGCGCAAAAACTATAGAATAGTTAAATAGATATAAAAAGTGAAAAGCATAGATAGAATTTTTTTTTAATATTTTATATTGTGGTCAAGTCTAGACATATTAATTGGAACGAAGTTCCTTATCGCGCGTATTAGAATTAATATCAAAAGTTGGAACGATAGTTTTTACTACAGTTGTAAGCCGTGCGGCGTGCGCGTGTTTCTCTGTCTGTCTCTCTCTCTCCCCCAATGAAAACAAGCCAGTTATTCTAGTATCTTCTATTCGGGTGTGCCTTGAAACCACTTAATTTATTCTTTTTTATTTTAAGCTATTGCATAGCTTCTATCGCGGGCCTTGAGCGCGGGGACCGAATCGAAAAATTCCGTAACGAAAAAACCTCACGCTCCCCACTCCGACGGGCACGGAGGTGTGGCTTGAAGGCATGCTATGCAATAGCTTTACCGCGGCAGTCCCCGAGTGCCACACGTCTTTTTATTTTTAACTTTTTATCACTAATCACCAATTTCATCACCAGGCGTGTACACGTGTGAGGCGTTCAACGACGCGGGTGAATCGTTTTCCTCGTGTACCCTCGTGGTGACGGTCAGCGGGGAGACGCAAGTGTTGCCGCAGTATAAGATGTTCCCAGCGTCAACTACCGTGGTGACGGGCGAGCCGGCCGTGTTCACCGCGGAGTTGGATAAGGTGATGGTGATGATGATGTAGTGATGAGTGTTGTGAAGGGTGGTGATGGAAATAAAGAAATACGTGTCAATCATGAATCTGTTGTGTTTATTACAGCTGGATAAGGTGATGATGATGTAGTGGTGTGTTGTAAAGAGTGGTGATTATTTATGTAGTGGAAGTGGATGAAGTGATGATGAAAGAGATAGGAATATCGGTTGTATAGTATTGGATTTTTTAAATAGTGAAAATTAAAATAAATTATGTCATAGAATTCAAATTGTATTTCATATAAAAATCGTCTTCATTGAACAAATAAACTAGATCGTTTTGTTTTCTCTTGCACTTTCTCATAAATGTATGCATCATTCTTTTATTTTAATGGTTGCTTTATCGTTTTTTGAAGTGAAACTTCTTTATCGGGGTTGGAAAAAAATTTAGTGTAACATTTTTTCGTTACGCGTGACATTTTTCCGTTACGCGCCATCTTTTTCTTATCCTACCACGCGTGATTCGACGTATTTCTGTAAAGTTGCATATAGTAAATTATTTTTTGAAAAATAAGGTCATAAAGAAGTTTCACTTCTTACGTGTGTACACTAGTACACGCATACTTTTTTTTTAAATACTTAACACGTAAATTCCATTCCACAGCCACCACTCCAGCTCCAATGGTTGAAGGACGGCAAGCCGATCGACGAATCGTCCACCCGCTACAGGTTCACCATGGAAGGCAGCTCCAAGTACAAGCTGGAGATTGCAAGCGCCTCTACAGACGACTGCGGCCAGTACTGCGCACGCGCAGCTGGCTCCAAGGGAGATGCCCTTGCTGCTTTCTGCCTTAACGTCGTCGACAACTGATCGACATACAATACGAATAACAATGGACCCAGCGAAACACCTTGAGACACCCCAAAGTTTTTTGCTATCGAAAATTTAATTTGAATGATCGTAACGACTATAGAATACGGAGTCAAGGGATTCGTTTATTTATTAATTTAAAATATATCAAATATATCTATTATTTATTAATTTATTAAGTAATTTAAGTGTTATACCCTATCGAATGCATATTGTGAGACGACGTTCGGAATTCGCGTTTCGCTCTAGTCACTAAATGTTTATTTATTTATCGTTCTCGTCTAACAGAATTCGCTTCTGGAGATTTAAGCTTGAAATTAATAAATGCAAGTGTTGATGTTCGAACCTGCGACCCTTTGCCTGCACTCCGCTGCCACCGCGGGGTGTGGTCGACCCGGTCGGGGGGAACATCGATATGTCTATTTTTTACTTTGTACTATTTAATTGTAAATAAATTAATTTATATCATGTGACCGCATAATTTATAAATAAATATGTATACTTAAAAATACAATTGTGTTTTATTTGATGAATCCTTGAGAAAATAAATATGTATACCTACTTAAAAATACAATTGTGTTTTATTTGATGAATCCTTGAGAAACTTTAGTTAAGCTTTTTTCTTGGTGAAATATAAGTTAACATTTGAATAGTGAGGCTATATCGCACATGAGATTTTAAATTGAATATATTTTTGATCAACAATAAGCAATTTTTTATATTAGATTACATTGCATAAGATGTAACTGTAAAAAGCAGTTTTCTGAACTCGATAACATTCATATTTTAGATACATATAGATACTTCTCTAATTCATGACACATACTCTATTGTCTAATATAAAGCACGACAGAGCTTTTGTATAGCTAAAAAACTGGTTCACAATAACTATTTCGCAGTCAGATAGTATAGAATAAAATTATGAAATCTTACTTTTCTTTACCAGCCTATAATCTTATAAAAAGAGTTTCATAATTTATTACAATCTCTAATTTTAATAACTGCCTTCTGGTTACATTGATTGACGTTAAATTCAAAGTTCGAAAGATCACGGGTTCGATCCCCAGCGCAGACAAAAAACGTACCTAGACTTACTATAGGCACAAATAGATACAATACTACCTATGAGATTCTAATCTCCAAATTTTTAATAGCATAATAAAAAACCGGTCTATGTACAATGACTGATCGAAAAGATTATGATCATAAGTAGAAACTTATTTAATCACACTCATTCAAATTTAAAAACCACCACCACAATATAAACACACTAAAAATACACTCAATGTTTAAAGTTCAAGCATCTGCATTTACATTAACTTATTATACAAAATCTATATAACTAGATACTATTACTTTGACCGAACCAAAAACACTTCTAAAATTAATAGCCCATAAAACGGTAGCAAGGATTCGACCCTAAAGTGTTCAAAGGGCCATTAAGAGAAATTAAAAAATGGACACAAAAACCCGTTGGATGCAAGAATAAAAAGTATCACATCTCATTCCATATTTCAAATTTATCACTGTATCGTTTTCGTAAACTCGAAAAGGGTATGCTTGTACGTTTTTTTTCCAGTCAGTTCGGTTTCTCATTATAAATGAACGCGCTCACTCGAATACATTTTTTAAAAATCATCCCGTTTTTGAATTTAACTCGATTCTTCCATTCTTGTTGACGGTAGCGACTTGTGGATGTGACATTTGTTTTAGCTTGTTTTTGGTATAATGTTGGGTAAAGAACTCTAGCTTTATGACACTGCTTCTTTTCATGATAAATTGATGAAAGTTACTTAGGCTAAGCTTATTGCTTATCAAATTTCTGGCAAATTAGTCCTATAGATATTTTAAACACGAATCAAGGCAACGCTTTGCTAACGAAAACGTTAGCTTAGAGAGAACGACAAATTATATTATAAATAGATTATGTATATCATTTTAATAATTTATAATTAATGAGTTGTCACAATAGCAACAAATTGTTCTAAAAGCCCGCGGCTTTGTCCGCGTAGTTAAAAGAAAGCCCTATGGCAATGAGATGTTTAACCGTGATAAAAGGTATAGTCTAATCTATAAAGGTATATCTATATACTCAAATATCTATAACAATAAGATTTACATATTTTAGTTCTATACCCTCTTCTTTATTGATACCTACCAATGAAATACCTAAGTCTAATTAAATTATATTTATATAAAAATAACGGCGTATCCACACAAGACCAAACTTAAGAGGTTGTCCTTCAACGTATTAAGCTTTTTCCTACACTACGATTGTTTATAATCTTAAAATTTCTATTATATTTTATTGTTTCTTTCCTTTGTTCTTGATATCTATGAACGTAGAATGTATAGATTACTGGATTGGTTTTTATTGTAAACGATATCTCATATTATTATGATTCTTAATTCCTTCAATGTTACTAACCACTACAATATTGAAGAAAATACATATTAATTTCTTACCTAGAAAGTACCGTAATCTTTACAAGAAGATTTCACATTAAGGTAGAGGTAGGTACTTATTACTATTTGAATACATAATTAATAATCTTCGCAAAATAAAATACTTGAATCTTATCTAAACAGATTTATTTTATAGATAATTCCTCACTTTCTCATAACATAGTACTTTAATTTAATTCTTTTTATTGATTTTAAAATATTCAGAGATGCCAGTTTTTATGCGAACAAAGTATCTATTACCACTTTTTACCTTAATTCTTTTACTTATAAATATCCGATAGACAGGTAAAGGGAACAGGAAGTGTGGCATCTTATTTTCACGTCGAATACCGATATTTAGAAATACTTTTTTTTACACACTAGACATTACTTATACCCCATAATAATTAATTATTATAATGCTTGCCAAAAGTGCCTTCTAGTTGTAATTCTTTCCAATAATTAGACTCCATACAACTTTAATCCTAGAACGCTTCGATAAACAACCTTCGTCGTGCACGAAGACAGAAACGTTAAACGTCGAAACGTACGAGCCTGATAATTTCCGATATCAACAAATAGTCGAAGAGCAACAAAAATAAAATCGATTCCGCCGCGTCATTTCACTCAACTCTACACAATAAAAATAACCAGTCTTGAGGATTTCATATTTTAAAATATGTTTGAGTTTTGAATAAGTGGTTTGTGCTGAGTCACGTTCTGTGTTGTTTAGTGCACTGTGCCCGCCCCGCGGCGTCGCTTGATAGACCTCATTGTTTCTGCTATTCGTGTTTAATGAAAATCGCTCGATTCCAACGTGTCTTGTTGAATGTTTTTTAGAGAATTGATTAAATTCGTGTAGATTGTAGATATTATGAATTGTGTTATTATGGATGTAACATGAGTTTAGAGTGATTAGATGACGAAGTATTTAGTAAAAGTTATCTTAGTACTGAAGCAATGTGCCTTACATTACGTATAGCATACCTCCTTATATAGCATATAATATAAAAGGTGCCAGTTTGTCTTCGCTTACAATATGGTACCTATATCACTGAAAGCTTTAATACATGCATTCAAAATTTCAACTCAATCCGTTCGCGTTGTAATTCTGATAAGTGCAACAAACATCATCACTTAGATACGTGCAACAGATTGTTAGTTATAGGTACCCAATTTTATCAATCATCAAAAATGGAAAGAATATGACTAACTGGAAAACTACTTTACAGCCATTAAAAACAATAAATCTAAATAATAAAAACCAAGCAATACAATACTAAAGAATCCGTATGCTCCCATATTATACTGCAACTTCTAAATCAACGTACACGCATGTATCAGCATAATATATCGACATATTATGCTAATTGCTGTAAATTCTCGTTTTATTGATAACCAGTTTAATTAATTAATGTTTTAAGCTCACTAGTTTCATTTGCATGTTTGTTTTTGTTTAATTACGCACCGGTGGCGACTTCAAAGAGTGGATTTCCAATTTTAGCAGAAAAAGTACGCGGCAGTTCTTATAAACATACTTAGTTTAACGGAAAACTTACTATATTGGTCGATTTGATCGCCTGTTGCTTTGGAACTAATTATCTATCAATTAAAATATAACAGGCCGAACCGCGTTAATTTATGCGTGTAAATAATTATGGTTAGACGAGTAAGCTTTTAGTTTCGTACGCAAATGGAATGGCTGGGAAAATCAAGTATTCTATGTAAATTGTGGTCTAGAATATTTATTTAGTAAATTTTTACAAATAGGTAACAAAATCGATAACAACTTATAAAATTTTCAATCAAGGAACTTTAGCAAGTGCTCATGAATAGTTACAAGTAGCTAAGTATAAAGTAAAAAGACGGGTTGCACTCCGGGAGTGCCGGCAGAAGTGAAAACGCGCGTAGTAGAGAGGGGATAGCTGTCTACTCTCCATCCGTCTTACGCTTTTTCGATCAGGTCACGTGTCCTGACGCGAGTTTAAGATTTTATACCCATTACAGAAAAAGTGCTCAACGCCGCTAAAGAAGTTTTCACTTCAATAATAGATAATACCTACTATCGATCATTTCTACAGAATTAAAAGCTCTTTTAAAAGTTATTTTCACCATTCTACTAATTTACCTGTCATTAAGCTCTATAGCAATAAACTCACACTTAAGTTGTTATTATTGTTTTAATTCTTTCAAATAAATAATTTTATGTTTATAAAGTAATGTGTTTTAAAATCTATTATTAATCGATTGAAACCAGCAGTTTCATCGTGGCAGGTCTATAATAATATATCCAAACCAATGTAGGTTATAATCTGATGAAGAATTAATGTTAATCTATACTTAACTGTTTACTATAATCTATACTTTACTGTTTGTTTGTTTGAACGCGCTAATCTCAGGAACCACGGGTCCGATTTGAAAAAATATTGCACTGTTGTGAGGTCAGATCAATAGGAGCGGAGTATTACGGGTTTCTTCAGCGGGGCACAGAAATGATAACAAAGGATTGAGTTTCTAATGATTTATTTTACTTTTATTAAGATTCTCTTCTTTCCTCTTCTTTTCATCGGATTCCTTTAGACACCACTGTTCAATTGATTAGGTAAGTAGTAGTACGTATACTTACATAATAATACATCTGATACCTGAATATAGGTTTTTACCTTTATTAAGACTCTCGTAAACTTAAACACATTACACAATAAAATACATTAAGAAATAATCATAACGTAACATAATATTATAATAATTAAAAAAAGAGATTCGCATAGTTACATACTGAAACAGTTTATTCTCTCTCAGGTAAAATATTAAAAACTTAGTCCTGTGGAAATAATCATAAACTCTTAATAACTCGTCTGCGCCCGCGCGGATTATAATTTATACCTACCTCGCTTAGGGTTGTCACTCGCTAATACTAAACTTAATCAAAATCAGAACAAACTTATAAAACATAATTAAATTACTTTTATACATATGTGTTATAAATTCTTCATTGTATTACATAAAGTGTTTATTTTTTAATTTAGTACATATAGTATTTTAATTATTTTAAAATAAGAAGTTTATCTATCTTATCACACATTTGTATTTGAAATAAAAATTAACATTAACATAATAATTACTACAACTGTATAGACACCATTACCTTTACCTAGCTCAGCTACGTTTTTCAAAAATGTTCGCATGTACACATGTACGTATCGTATGTACGCATGTACACATGCGAACATTACACATTTTTTTTATTTTCTAGAACTATGACTTATCAAATGCCACCGGTGCTCCAGTTATACTTAAAACAATTCTTTGACAGCCCTGAGACAAGGTGTTCCAAACTTTATAATCCCGGGTCGTCGACCCCGCGGCCTATTGTCTCAAGCCGAAAGGGCCAAAAGGTAAAAAGGCCGTCATTGTGGCCCCGTCGCTGATCATTTCTCAAAAACTACGAATTCCGCATTAAATAAGATTTGAAAAGGGTTGGATTTATTTCCATTTTGAATGCTTTTAATGTTTTCGAGATGAGCAAAAAATTCCGATTCATTTTTCGATTATTGTATGGTTTTTACTCGATTGTTAAGGAGTGCTGTTTTTCGAGTGTGTAAGGCTGCATTTTTTTGACACGCTCACTCAGTTTAGTTTGGAAGGTGTCATAAGATTAGTGTTAAAAAATAGACAAAAACATATTGTGTTATAATCAAATTAATTAACAAAATCATACTTTCTAGACAACACTACTAACTGGTATCAGTTGTTAATTGTTTTCTAGGAATGTAAGCTTGGTTGAAATCAGTTTCACATACTTAGATTACAGAAACTAGACCTTTTTTTAAGTTCTTAAAACATTAGAAATTTACTTTATTGTGTGATATAGATCAGCTAAGTAGACACAGTAGACCCGCGTTACTCCGGCCCGTGGATTATCCGCCGCCCCCTGGAATTCGATATACATATCTATAAATTATTGAAAACTATATTTTGATACTTTTGAAATAGTTCGACATAAAAGCACTTATAAATGCCATTATTAAAAGTATCAGTTCTTTTTTATTTTTAAAGTGTAAATGGATGTAAAGATCGGTCTACTGATATCACTCTAAGGCCATGTACCTAACCATTATTTTTCCTCAATATAGATTTATGACTAATAACCACAAATGTAGATACTATATGACATTTCAAATTGAAGATAACATTTTACATGTTGTCCTAAATAAGTAAATTACGAAGAATATAAATAGTTTAGACAGAATTAGGTCAAATTATTCTGAAATTTCAGCTTTGAAACCAATCAAAGTACAAAAATAACATTTAGTTATCATTTTTTTCTTCTAATATGTATATAAAAGTCTCGTGTCACGGTGTTTGTAGTTAAACTACTACGAAACGGCTTTACCGATTTTCATGAAAGTGTGCATATATCCGGTAAGTCTGTCGTCTGAGAATCGGACAACATCTATTTTTCATACCCTAAGTGCTTATTCCCTAAGTGCTTATCACTAAAGGTAAGGCAGACGTTTGTCGGGACAACAGCTACGAGTGATATTAGAATTAATTAGAATTTTTAGTACAAAGTGATAGACCAGGTATAATGCTAACTAGTTTAATCCCGGCATTACGCACGCCATACCTGTACACAAAATAGGTAACACATGTTAGCTTATTAGCTACAAACCTCGCAAAATTTCACGCTTTTATTAGTAGGTATATTCCATATTACACAGTAATACTGCAGTATTAATATTCCAATTTAGCTACTATCTTAGCTAAATTCCTATATTAGAATCCTTACCTAAAGTCGTCCAATACACGTAAACGCATGTCCCATTAATAGCTCAATTCTACATCTATATATTTTTATCTATACTAATATTATAAAGCTGTAGAGTTTTTGAACGCGCTAATCTCAGGAACTACTGGCCCGATTTAAAAAAATATTTTGGTGTTAGATAGCCCATTTATCGAGGGAGGCTATAATATATATATATAGGCTATAATATATTATCATGACGCTAAGACCAACAGGAACGGAGCAATGCAGGTAAACCCGAGGGTCACAGCTAGTCTATATTATATATAGAAAAGTCTTAGAAAAGTATATGTCCCATACTCCATTAGCCCATATTCCACTAATTAACGTCCAAATGTCCCATACCCCACTCGGGACGGATCATTTCACTCGATATCTTTACAAATACATCGGACAATGACAAACGGTTACAGACAGACGCACTACAATGTTCTTGTTTATATTTATACGTAAAATATAATGCATCCGCGCGCCTTCACCCCTACATATGAATTTTATGAATCGAAGACAGAGGTGGAGTGGAGACGCTTTTTGGTTTACATTTTTATGCTTTTTTTTGCTGGTAACTTTGAAGGTTAAATGATTGTAATTGACGACTGATTATATTATTGTTAAACATTTTATGTTTGTTTACATACCTATAAATTTAATTGATTTTATTGAATATTTAAAAAAAATGTTTATAAGATTTAAAATCGCTTATGGATGAGACCTTTCTATAGGTATTTACATCTTATTAGACTTAAAGTAAAAGTACTATCAATTATAACAGATTATCTAATCTGTTATGAAGAAATGAGTTTCTGACTGTTCAATAAACTCTACATTGCATTTTCTTGTAATTAAAAGATTTGTATAAAAAAGAAATATAAAACAGAAATACAATAAGTTTAAACAACTGTCAAATATAGAAGAGAAGCATATACCTAACGTAGAGTCGTCTACTTTTAACTGTTTAGAATTTTATAGAATAAAAATAAAATTTTGCCCCAGACTAACAGCTATAGAGTTGGACACATTTATTCAGCTCACTCCTTACAGCGGCATATTATGCAACTACCGCCTCATTCATAAATTTTGTATCATTAGTCAATAATATGTAATCATTTAGTATAGTACAATACTGGCTATGTCGTCTCTAGCACAGGTTTATACCTAGTTGAGGCGATCGTCGAGCTTAAATTGCGTTATGTCAATGTTTTGGTACTAAATAATTAATGATTTTTATGTATTATTTATTTTTTTAAATATAAGATATCAATCTTTGCATGACATATTTTGATGCTTTATAACTTCTGACTCATAACCATTGAAACAAAAATATTAAATAATCCAATCCATTTAAATTACCAACAGCTCACACATTTCATGTGCAAAAACACGCGCACATCTTTCCCTAACCCACGCATACCACCTTGTAATGTCGTAGTAGAATTAATTGGATTACAAAAAATCCATTGAAATGCATTGAAACAAATTAAAATAAAATTAAAATAAGACAACGCATGTCGGCTCTACGGCTCCGCCGGCGGCCCCGCGGCGACTGGCTTCGATTTATGCCGATACTTGGTAATTAAAAACAATCCGCCATTTCGTTTTTTGTCTCTTTTCCTCCGTTTTTGTGCGCTCATTTGATTGTCTTTCTTAATGCTGGATCGTCTTGTAAGAGTAGATGGTTTAATTTTTATTTGTTGCTCCGTTTCCAACGAAAGTTTTATACGTTTGTTTATTATAGTTTTACGGATATATATGCGGGTTTGGTAATTTCACTGAGGTCAGTGACCTTTTACAATCAAAAAATATTTCAGTACCTACTAGCGGTCCGCCCCGGCTTCGCCCATGGTACATATTTCGCAATAAAAGGTAGCCTATGTTCTTTCTTAGGGTCTAAAGATTGTCTGTGTGTCCAAATTTCATCAAAATCGGTTGAGAGGTTTATGCGGGAAAGCGTAACAGACAGACAGACAGACAGACAGAGTTACTTTAGCATTTATAATATTAGTAGGGATTCGTTCTTCATAAGATGTAGGTATCAGATTTAACTCTGATATCAAAACTTTAAACTGCTTCCGTTTAGAATAAAATAAGAGTCGAAACTGAAAACCCAAGTATTTTTCTTTACTGCCTTCCCACGTAGAATTTCCTTTCCATTCACAAGAGAAAATTACAGATTACATTTAGTATGCAGTTTGATAAAGGTCCTGTAACATAATGGTCCCTTATCAGCCAGTCATCAAGCAGTGAAGGCAGGTACCAAAGCTAGAACTAAATAAAAACTTAATGAGTTAAAGGACAAATTCTTTAGTATTCAAATTGATCAAATATTCTTCAAGATTATTCGTAAACAACTTATCAGTCTCAAACATTAATTTAAGAAGACTGCTTTAAAATAAATTCTGCACTGTAAGGAATTGTAAAACAATATCAAACGCTTGGGTATATAATATATTTAAATAGTTAAGTACCTACGAATAAAATAAATATCATTGGTAGAGTTCAATCAGCGACATCATCTCATACCGGTTCTATCTCATTTTTTTAATTCATATAATATTTCATAATGTATCCAAATCTTGAAAATTTCACCAAATTTTAACAATAAAAATAAACATAGAAGTAGTTAAGGTATTAAGGATTAAAATAAAATGAGATCAAAATGTTATTAATAATAATCTCTATACCTAACTAATTCATTATTGTCTCCAATAGGTAAAATATTCACTCGAAAAAAGGCAAAATCAGCTTCCTAACATATTTTATTATATTTTACACATGGATGTAAAAATTTAATTATCTTCTCGATTTAACAGCATACTATCATATCCGTAACACCATCTGTCATTGATATGTGCCACAATATGTGCCGACCCACACTGCCTCATAGGAAGTATCTCTGAAAAAGAAAAAAAAAACATAATGTTGATGACATTAAAAAAACTTTTTTTTACGAAAAATTAGATCACATTCACACAAACGGTAATTGCTCATAATTTGTAAAATGGCGCCATTTCATCTGTCAGATAACGAACTTCTATTATGTGCCAAAAATCAATATTGACCCCAACAAAAGGAAATTCTGCACTTTTTTAAATTTTGAACAAAAAAGTACCAGGTGTAGCGAAAGGGTTGGCTATCTCTGTCCCTCTCTGGTGTACGGCGTTTATTCGCCATCTCGCTCTTTTAACCCTTTTAGTTTTTTGGGTCAAATTTGGTTTTTTCTCATTGAATGTTGGTTATAATGAGATATTATGTATTGTGTGTGACCTTTTGTTAGATTTAGAATTTCAATAGAGTTTAAAGTTTAATACGATTTTCGTGTAAAATAGGAACTGGGATATTTGTTAAATAACATACTAAGACTAAAGACACTGCAGGGCAATGATTTTTTAAAAGTTAAAAAATCATTGCTGCAGCGTCTATTTGCAGTTTCGGTGTTTACAAGAACTAGTTAACAAGGTGATTATTTCTTTTTTTCTTTTTTTATTTAAAGCTTTTGAAGCAGAAAAATATTTTTTCGTAAAACTTATAGTATTTTTTAAGTATATTATTATCCATAGTACATAGTAACTCAATGTTATTACATATCTGTATTCTACGGTAAAACATTTTACGTAGGTAAGTATGTATTAATAAACAAACATACATACACTCAAACCTAATTAAAAAAATCTAATTGTTCAATATTGTTATCGCGTCAAAAGGCTTTCTTTACACCATAAATAAATTATGTCTAATATCTATGCTAAAATTTATCAAATTCGGCTCATCATTTTTGACATGAAAACAGAGCATGCATACAAAATACTGAAACACGCATTTATAATAAAATTACATATTATTGAATGAAAATTAAAGCACACATTAAAACTATCAACTCCTTCTTTATTTCTTATTTCCTCGTACCACCCATCTGCAACGAGTTGAAAGAAATCAAATTCAAATTTAACATTTGATTTTCACATTGAATCAAAACTAAAAATGATTACCAAACAGAATAACTGTTTTCAATGACTACATTGTATCAAACCGCTGACTAATCACGCCTACACCTCGTTCTTAAATAACAAATAAAAAAAATAATTAAATACAATTGTAATTGTGTAAGAATCTTCGTGAACATCTGTTATTGTCAACACACCTGAGTTGTATAGCTGTCTCGTTCTAACATAGCGTATTTGTAAGTGAAAGAAAGAGACGGCGAGTATGAATCAATGTGGAAGTGACAAAAAACTCACGCTTCCTGTGTCTTTGGTATCATTTGAAAGAGGAATAATGCTCGCGTAGTATGGGAAAGACATACAGATTGTTCAGCTTTTGTTGTACTATTATTGTGAATTAAATTATACAGTAAATGTATTAATTAGGTAGTTAAAATGAATATTTGCATATCCGGGTCACATAATATTGAATGAAGATTTTTTAATACTAATAGAAAACAATAACTTATAGGTATTCATAGTGACAGTAGTTAGTTTGTTCATTTATGTTCTAGTATCATATTACTACACACAACATGTAATGTAGGTATATGAAGATAAAAGAATTTTACTACAAAAATAAATTTATGAAATAATATGCATAAGCAAAAAGCTTAATTCACGAAATATATTCATTTTAAAAATACAGCATACATAATATGAAAAAGACATCGGCTGTTAAGCTTCGAAAATCAATAATAGAAAACTTTGTGTTTTATCTGAAGTTTTTGCATATACAGTACTAACTACAGTTTTGACGTATTCCATACAATGTGGAGTTTTTAACAATTCGAAAATAGAACGTTTTTAACTTAACCCTTCCATATTTGACAAAAAACCGTTTTTAAATTTAGAACGCGACGCGGCCCGAATATGGATTTAGTTCTTTTGAATTTGGAAACGGTTTAAAAATGGAAGAGTTCTAACTTCAAAATGTGGATTAACCAAAATAAACTAATGGGAAGCGTTCTTATTTTGTTTGTGGTTAGAGCGTATGAGTTTATTATGGAGCTAAAAAAAGAATTTTAATGGTTTCATATTCGAGACGTAAGTACAGCTTATGAGAAAAAGAATCTAGTTATCAAATCACAACTTAGAACAGGAAACGGAATAGAGAGTCATGCTTTTATCTATAAGTACCTAATTCAATTTTAATTCAAGGAAATGAACTCTATAAATTTATTATTACTATCCATACTCTGTCATTTTACTAAGAAAAAATTACAATTTTAAGCTTTGGCAACAAAAAAGTTTTCAAAAACAGCCGTCACATCGACACAGCAATTTCTGGGGTATCATTATAATTTTATCTGCAATCACAAAAAATATCAGATGTCTCAAACGTTGCAACCCTTTGTACGAATCTTACGTAAAGGGGTTATTTTGAGAAAAAAGTGTTCGCTACATAGTAATATTTTGACAAAACTGCGGAGTCATGTTACAGCGGTTCCGTTGAAAGACGTACAAACGTTTTTTAAGGCGTAAAAAAACTTGAGAAAATGTTTTTAAATTTAATATTATTTCTTATTTTTTTTTTATTTATATGCTTCAAAGATCTTTCTGTAGTTTTTTTAATTGTTTGTCTATTAAAATTTAAAATATAGAATCTGTGCCACGTCTATCATTGTCACTAGCTCTCTAGCACCTAGTGATTAGTTTGTATAAGTAATGAATTATTAATTAATAATAAATAATAATTATATAGGTATATTATGAGTGTCGCGGAAGAATTCCAACCAATACCCACAGCTGCGGCTCGACGGAACACAGTGGGGTTTTAGTCGGAAAGAATCCGACATAACCCACGGCTCCTTCCCCGGGGGTCGTGGGTATCTCTTTGGAAGATTTCCCCACTTAAAAATAAAAAGGTATATTATGAGTAACGAAATACACTCTTAAGTCTTAATTTCGTAGTAATTATCAATTAACTAAATATATTTTGAACATCTACCTATTTTGTTTTATAATTTTATCATAAGTGAACTTTTGAAATGAATTTATAAAGTCTTAGCTATAAATCATCATCATGTTACACTTTTGAAATTGAAATCATTAAGCCTCTATCAAGATGCAGCCAATATATAGTAGTGAAATTACATTTCAATAAAAAAACACACACACAATTCACTTTTTTAACTGACATTGCCCAAAAATAAAACGCGAAGTAGGTAATCCCAATCCCGAAACTAACAAACAAACGAAACAACAGATTGTACTCGCATACCGTTCTCGTGAAAAAGTTGCGAAATTTCCAAATATTTCTAATTAAACCGTCGACTTTTGGGACGCGCAATAATCCACCGGCCGTTATTAATTTTCAAAATTTAACAAACCTAACATTAGGTACTCAGTTCGACAAATATGCTGACAAAAGCGCGCCAAAAATTTCTACGCGCCATTTGGAGCGAGCGAGCGAGATAGACTATATTTGTGTTATATGAGAAAGGGATAGATGCGGCAGATGGTTAATCTGTACAAATTATTTTTTAATATTTGTAATATTTTCTTTTATATAAATAAATAAATGCTGACTTAGTGTTTGCATAAAAACTATTGAAGTTATGAGTAGTTATGTGATCGAACCTTAGATCATTAATGATCTAAGGATCGAACTTAAAGTTAACTTAAGTTTTACCTACAGTGTAGGCAGTGAATCTATTTATAAATTAGTTACAAACTACGTAGAGTTATGAAAACTGCTAGTTTATTAAACTATGGAATGAAATCGAAGAAATCTTATCTTTAATCTTATTCTTGTTCGTACTCCCATATTATACATAACTATTACCATGTAATAAATGCATAACAATTTAAATAGGTACCTAATAGATAGCAATGGTGGGTAATAAACAAAATATGCATTATATCAATTTATTCTCACTGTTTTGTAAATCTTGCATATTAATTTGAAATGAAATGCAAAAATAAACACAAAATATGATACGTACGAGCTAACAAAATATCTGTGCAGCGTTGAAGGCAGACCGCCGGACGCGACGAAATTTCCGAACACACGTTTTTTGCACGTTTGTAATTTAAGGAAAATTCGGGCGCGAGCCGGCCGCTAACTCCATGTAATTATACCTATTTCGATCGGCCACACTTTTTCAAATCATTGCTGCATTACTTTTCCGCCGAAATTCGCTCCCAACCTCGACATGTCCGCGGCCGGGATGCCGCGCTTTTTTGACGTTCGATTTTTGAAAATGACCTTCCGATGCTGCCTGCAATTATTCTTGTTTATGGTTCTCGAGCGCGGTTAATTTATGCCGTTGTCAATGGTATGCTTAATTTGTAAAAACGGCTGTATTTTATTGGAAACGGCTAATTGATTGTTCAACTTACATAATTAATTCTGATTACTTGTTACTAACTGTGTTTTACGGATGCGTAATGCATTAAATCTCTTTTATGCGTCTCTCAAAAACGTGAACCGTTAATGTGGAATTTTTAAATTTTCTCAGCGACTCAAGACTCGAATTATGAGTAAAAATATTTCTATTAAAATGATCTAACAGTGCTGGGGTGAATCTGACCCACCTGCTAAATCTCGAGGCAGACAATACGCGGGGCACAAAGGGCTTCGCCCTGCGCCCGCCGCAAAAAACGATCAATTGTAAAAAATGCGGAAAGATGGCAAAGGTGTCTCAATTTTAACAAAAAATCCGCCGAGGTTAAGACCCCTGGGAAAGAGTTAGCTACGGTTCAAGATTCCCGAAATGCGATATCTTAGAATTTTTTAGTTTTTTTCGCGTAACTGTTGTAGTACCGTTCTATCAATGGTTCGCGAATTCACCCCTTTAGGAAGCAGCCGATGTTCGTGAGATAATCTGTCGTTTGATTTATAACTGTTTGCAGTAATTTAAGACTTTTATAGACATTTACTTTTGTTAGGTTTCCGGATTTGGTAACGGTTTTTCGAACTGTATTTTTGTAAAAATTTAACGTCTTTTTAATCTAGTTTTAATATATAATATTATGTACATTTGTTTTGTGCTTTATAGAAAATATATACCTAATTAATAAGACCTAAAGTACTTTTTGTAAAATAATAGTAACTTAGCCACAATTTATAACCCTTAATTACAGCACATAGTGGACGTTATACTAAAAAAAACGTAATCCGTAACAAATCCGTTCGATATCATTGCCAATTGTATTTTTTCTTACAATCAGCACCTTTTGTCCGTTTGGACTTTTGACCACCTAAGGTCGAAGGGTCACAATTGTGGCCTAAGAAGGCGACAGTTTTTATTACACCATTCACCCCACAAGGTCATTTATTTACAATTGTAAAGAAATTCCGAAATTACGAATTCTTTTGTAATGTAATACTTGTGCGACCGCGGGTCAATCGAAAGGGTTAACTTTTGGACAATTATTGACTAATTTTTGCGTTTTCTTGATGTTGGAGAAATTTTTAAAGATTGCCTTTTGTGGATTTGAGGTGTTATGTTTCATCTTGTGATTTTTGTAGTAGGTAGATTGGAGATGAATAGGAAACTAATTGATTTGTCGTTTTTTATTATGTTTTTTTTTTATAAAATGTTGAATTATTATAGTTAAATTATTATTAATTTGGAAACACAGTTTTTTTAAATAATTTAATTACACTGAGGGAAAAGTTTATGATTTCGTTTTAATCCTCATTTTTACATGAGTTAAATAATTAATTAATAAATTACTAGATCAAATTATTTAAAAATAGAAATATATTCTTATAGGTACTCTAAAGAACAAAATAATTATCATATCGTTATCGTCAACAAAAATATTTTTTCTTCAGTCTGCAATAGCAAGATCTCATTTTTCGTTTAGAAATTATGTGTAATATAATCACGATCATTAATTTGAATTTAAGAAACATCTCAGTATAATAAATTATACATAAACACAAAAAAGTGATTTAATATGGTTTAACCTTGGCGTCTTGGACCCCATTTCCCACGTTCACCCCAATTTTAGGGTTATCTGTTAAAGAGGATCGTTTAATTTTTTTGCCATTTCACAAAATAGATAAAAACTTTGAACTGTGTGACCCCATTTTGTGATGAGGTCCCGAACTACTCACCCCGTGTGTTTTGAAATTTGATCCGGTTATTGCAGATTTTGAGATTTTTTTGCGATTTTTAGTTTTTTTTTTGCGATTTTTCATCGCGTCATTTCGCGTGAGAAGATGATTTGGTGGTTCAAAGAGTTAAACAATTAGGAGATTTTTATTATTATTATTTGTATGGTTATTTTTTAGATATTTTTAGCACCTAAGAATTTTTAATTATTAAGTTTTAACTGATAACGTGGTTGAAAATTACCAATTAATACTGCATAGGTAATAAATGACATACCAACATTCATAAAAATATCCATAAGTTTGACCAAATTCCTTTAATTCGTCTTTATTCCAATTTCTCCGACTCTTGCTTATAAAACGTTCACTATGTAGTTATACTAGGTTTCCGCCCGCGGCTTCGCCCGCGCAGTCAATGAAAAACCCGCATAGTTCCCGTTCCCGTGGGATTTCCGGGATTGCGTCATTTTCCTGGGATAAAAAGTAGCCTATGTCCTTTCACGGGTATCAAAATATCTCCATACCAAATATCATGAAAATTGGTTCAGTAATTTAGGCGTGATTGAGTAACAGACAGACAGACAGAGTTACTTTCGCATTTATAATATTAGTATGGATACTTTGTCTTGTACTTTGTATTAAAAATCCTTCGTGTTTCGTTTAATGACAGGTGAACGTTTTTTAAAGAATAAATTGAAACAATTTATAAAATGGAATAAGAAAATATTCATTAGGTAACTTTTAATTACTAAGTATCAAGGAATGAAAAATAATGTAAAATAAAGAATATCCGTTTTTAGCTCTTTGTTATTAAATTTGTCGTCTGTTCATTATTATACAACATATAAAAAACAAAATTCATAGTTCACGATGAATATGAATAATATTAAAAACCATCATATAATAGAAGACCTGCTGAGGTAGCGAACAGTGAACGTTATGAAGATCTATCATTACTGGAGTCTGGAGAGCCTGTAGGACTAACGTGTAAGTAGGTAGTATTTTGAAGTGAAACTTCTTTAGGCGCGTTGAGAGTAAAATTTCAAGGTCGCGTAATGGCAATACCGTCACGTTAGGGAGTATGGCGAAGATTTTGATATCTTTGAATCTTGCCAAAGAAGTTCTTTTGACACGACGTGTGCTCGGCACACACGCTGTTTTAAAACTCAGCGTTGGCTCTATTTTTTAAAAAATCACATGAAATCTGTATAATGCTTGACAAAACAGGTATCTCAATTTAAACATTATTACATTATCAATCGCGACCGCGATTTGGAATTTAGAAATATATTTTTTTGTACTATAAATTACACGTAAATATTTCTACTTCAACCTCAAAAAAATCTGGGAAATAAATATATCTGAGCTAGCCTGTCGAAATTAAAGTTGATGATTAAGATTTTAAAAGACAACAACAAATTATTTTTATTAATTATTATGATCACAAACTTGTCTGATAATTAAACAAAAAGTAAACTAGGCTAAATTAGAACTGTATTGTTTACATTCTATGTTTACAATTTGTAAACATAAGTACCTACATAAAACTTCTTCCCGTCAATTCCAAACCTCATCTGTTATAATAATATCATTCAATTCTTCGTAACCATTTTAAATTATAAGAATGTTTCTATTTTTGCAAGTCAACAAATGCACTTACATTGACCGCAAAAATTATCATGACAGTTTCCATCATAAATTAAGCAAAAATGTAATATAAATTCCCAGTTTTGTTTTAATTATCCGACATTTTTGCAATTAATCGATCGGAATAACAAAAAACAAAGTAAAGGTCAATATATAAGTATTAAATTATACACAATAAGTTTTTGTTCGAAATACCGCCATAATATGTGATATGAATGAAAGATAATTGTGCAAGAAACAGCACAATGTGGCACATGTTTTGTTGACCGACTGCGCGGGATTAGTGAGGGTTATGTTTTGCATCCTCTTTGGTACATTGGTGCAGTGGTTTATGCGGCAGCGTTTGAGCGTTGGACCGAGAGGTTCAGTTCTCGTAGAGAGTAAATATCGGTGCAATATAGGGTTGTAGCCCATTTTCCTGAAAAGAAAAAATAATTCGTTAAGTGGATGTGAAGTTAATCTGTCCCATACCCCACAGGAGGACATGGGACTTCAGTAATTACCTAACTATAATAAGCAGTGTCAATTGTTTGTGTGGTTAATAATTCGACTAATAGTTAATATAATTTTTTTAGTGAACTTAGAAGTGGCCTAAAGTAAAGTATTTCAGTTATTATTAGATACCATATTATAATATCCAAGGTATGGACAACTATAAAATCCAAAACATCAATGAAAACTGCAAAGTTGAATCGAAACAACAATTCATCGATATCAATACATCCCTATCAAGTTTCGAGTCAAATACACAAGTTTATGCGAAATATTAATAATTCCAGCGAGCCCACTTCTCGGTAACTTCTCGCTAAAAATAATTTCCATCGTTTAATACAAAAATCGCAATAATTAAGTTCGTTACAGACCAATAAATTACAATACGAAAAGAAATGCAATGCGATGCACACTGTAACAGTGTTGCTGCGATACAAAGATCGGTAGTGATGTGCCGGCCTGTTGATGTGTGTGATGTATCGACTGTCGATAGATGATTAACTTTTTAAGTTATAGGTCGAAATTTAATTGATAATTGATTAAGTAGTATTTACAATTTGATGACTGAATATTTAATTCGAAAGATAGGTAGATAAGATTGGTGGTAAATGGTCAAACTATGTCATGAGAAGAAGTCTAATTGAATAAATAGGAAAATGTTTGAGTTTGACTTTTGAGTTTAAGTTAAGTAAAAATATTCAAGAATGAAATAATATTATGAGTTCAAATTATTTGATATAGGTAATATTATGTTTAATAATAATGATCGAGATACGTCTGAATTAATTTTTAATTTCCTGTGTTATCAATTAAATCTCTGTAGTTGAATTTCCTGTGATGTAAATTGTAACCTAGCTAATATAACAATCCAAAAATCACAAATCCCAAAAGCAAATTATTACTAAATTTTATTAACAGTCTACACTTTTAACTCTTCACTGTACAATCGATATCACGCACACATCCCTAAACTCCATCCGATCACAAATACATTTATATGATTTATTGTTAACACGACCGTGCAGTATGCGTGTGTGCGTCACACACACAGCGGTAGTGATCAATTCATATTTTGCTAGGCCGATGACAGGAAAGGTTTTTTAATTGTTTTAAGATTTGTTTTAAGATGGAAATTTTGGTTTTTGGGTTTGAAGGAAATGTGTTTTAGACTTAGATATTTATGCAATTATAATTGTTTTAAGATGTAAAATGACACATAAAAAACATAAGTTAGTAATTGTTATGAAGATTTTACAGAATGTTGCTAGTTTATTTCTTTCTTCCTTATTTAAAGAAACTAGATACCAAAAAGAGACCATGAAATAAATTAAAATATGTAGGTATATCACAATAATATTGTATTAAGAAAGGTAGGTATTTAATAATTACATTCTTGGATTTGCAAATAATTACCTAATTTAATAACTATTATGTAAAGATTAATTAATATGTCATGTATCTTATAAAAACTGCATCCCGCAACCTTGTTCGTGCAGTAGCTGACCTATCTGCATTCCAAAAGAGTTACAAACATCTTACAAAGTTCATATTTTAATTTTATGAACATTAATAATAATATTTGGATTTCGAATCATCTTTGTTCGATGCGTACATATCACAATGTGCTATAATACTCTATTTAAATGCTTAAAATAAAAAAAAAACAACTAAAAGACTTCAATACTTTTGAATTGTAATGCAAAACCAAAGAACCAGTTTTAAATCAATTCACACACAAAAAATACAAAGATAAACAGTTGAATTTATATTAATTGAAATCTAAAAAGTCGTAAGATGATCAAATTAAAGATTTTATTGACTTTTATAAGCTTTTTTCGTTGTGTTTAT
>CAJQZM010042114.1:0-14191 GCA_907164665.1 Colias nastes | reverse complement strand
AGTTTACATTTAGTTCAAAAACACAACAAAACTTTAGCAATAGTGTTATTTGTTAATCGTCTTAACGTAAGAAAACTATCTTTAATTTTTTTATTCAGTGTTAGAACCTCACCACTCTTCATCTCCCAGGGGGGCAAAATCTCATCATCATCTTTTGATCATTTTAAACCATAACCCTTCCGACAATATAATAATACAAAATAATGGAACCTATAATGTCTTAACTTTTTTTCGCCATTTTTATCAGCAATGCAAGAGCTGTATCTAATTCAGTGAAACCTGCTGATTTAAAAACTAAAGGGTTAAGTTTACTTTTATCTACGCATTTACTTAACTCTATGATCTCGCCTTCTGGCTTACTAGCTGTGCCCCACGGTTTTACCCGGCGAAGCTTTGATTGAATAAACGAATTTGAATTTGAAAGCTTTTATCCCCTTCTTCAACACTTATTTTAAGTACAGTAACATAGACGCTCTACTATCGCATTAATAATATTACTACCAATTTTCAGAAACTACACAAACTAACTAAATATCCATAATTTAAACGTATACAGGGTGTCCCACTATTGGTATACTAAGCGCGAAGGGGCTTGTAGTTTTGCGTACCTACACTGATCACGAAAATAATACTTAAACAACAAAATTACATCAAAAAATATTTGCTAAATTTTTCCTGAAAATCCATGTTCTCTTCTCTAGCTTCGCGCAGCCGGCATATACCGCTTCGCTAATGTGAGCTTTTTGTCTATGAAAACATAATCTTAAACGATAGGTCACGTGCTGCTAGCAAAACTGGGCGGGTTGCTTGTTATGGGTGTACACATAGAGTTTTAAGAATTCATCTTTTTGAAAAAAAACTGTGTCTGGAATTTTATAAGTATTTTTTTAGTACTCAGCGTATGCAAAACTATAACCTCATTTGAGCTTAGTATACCAACAGTGGGACACCCTGTATATCCTACATATTGAAAATAAATGAATTACAATCCTATGTATATCAATTACCTTACATATAGTTTCGATTGAAAATGTCACTTTAATTATAGCGAAGCGTCTGTCAGCGCGCGCGCATTTGTCGCGTTAGGGCATGCGTGTTGGCACAATTGTTTCACTTTTCCTGATCCACGATATATTACTGGATCTTGACGGGTGTCTAGATATTGTGATTTATAGCTAGATATTTTTTTTGTAGCCGGTAGCTATTAATATCTTGATTTAATCGAGATATATATGGGGAATATATTATATGTATAGGTATTACGTCTTTGGTAGAATTATTGGCGTCAAAATAGGATGATGTTTTTGGTAGATTGGGATCTAAGAACTGAATCTCGAAATAGCTTTATTTTTAAACCAAGATATTAAGTTGAGAAGATTAGCTTTTATTGGAACATAAGTGATGTTATAGTATAATCATATTATTATAAATAATTTAATAAGGCATAATGAAAGCAGAGTTAGAGTAAGTATATGAAATTAGAGCTTTTAAAGCATTGTCAATCGAAGAAGTTTAAAAAAAGCTCTCAGCCAATCCCAACGACGTAATAACGACTTTTCGATTCGTATCTTTAATACAACTGGTTCAAGTAAATAATAGGTTGTAGGTACAGTTACTTTTCACATACAATAAAATATAATACAATAAATTAGTTATTCGAATTAAATGTTGTAATTTTTTGTGCTGATAAGCATTCGAGTTAAAATATATTCGAGATTAACATGTTACGGTGCATTTACATATCAAACGAGCGAATGCTAATTCTTATTACACCACTATCAAATTATTTCAGTGTAAACAGGCGCATTCTTTCCTTATTCTTAGGTATATTGCGTTCGAAAAGATTCCATGAAATATTCTAATACTGAACAACACTGAATACGTGTTTTCGTTTACAATAAAAGATCACGAAATAATGCTCTTGCTCTAGAGCTCTATGTTCGTTTGATGTAAATACACCGTAAAAATATATTTCCTAAAAAATCAATAGTTTTACATTTTAACCCTTATGTTAATTTATCGATTTAAAGGTTTCCTTCTTGACTGAATAAATAGTTACATTAAATACGTTTGGACTTTGTATAGTACTCCATATTAAATACAATTTTCATTTAGAAGCAAATCTTCTATGGAAAATAGGGTAGTTTCGAAAATAGGCTATTTCCATATAAGAGATAACTACAGCTACCCTACAAAACATTACTGAAGTAATTTTCTCAAATGTTAGATATATCACAATTTCTGTTGGCATCATCACTAAGTCTCTGTTTCAATAAAAATGAAATCAATGGAACCGATATTATATTATTATGCAAATGCAAAAAATATTAAGAAATTTATTACTTATAAGGAAATGAAATCTATTATTTATTTAGATACTTCATGTTTTCATAACCTAACTATAATAAATAAAATTGTTTAAATACTAAATTAAACATTATTAAAGTGATAATATCACCCTACATACCATGAAACAAACTGCCATAAAAATAATAATAATATCAAAATTAAAAAAGCTCACATTGTCCTCAAGATTCGCAAAGCAATGAAGGTCACGTGGCCGATTCACTCCAATTTCCATCTTCGCAATCATAAAAACATCGTCCGACCTCGCAGTTAACCCTAACACCCCTGACAGACGTACGAGTAAGTACGCGTACTTGTGGCTCGACGACCTTTTTCGCTCGTGTGTCACCCCAAGTACGCGTACTTAAAAACCGTCGAGTAAGTTCGTTGACGATCCAACATGTTTGAAATTTTACTCGAAGCCCGCCTTGGCTCGCACGTCTGTCACCGCCGCGAGCCGCGAGCCTAGCCTGTCTAGCTATAATAGGTGTTACTAAGTGCAAAAGTTCAATTAATTTCGTCTTCTTCTTTTAGTTTTATGAAAATAATTTAATATAATTAATATGAATGAATATAATATAATTGAATATTGGCGAAGGTATCTTTAAAAAATATATCCTTCAATTTTTGAACATTTATTTTGTTAGAATGCTATTTACTTAAAAATAAGTGCTGGTTATTAAATTAAAAATGTCTATATTTAATTCCTGAATAACATAAAATTCCCTCTGTTGATGACATAGAGACATTCGATATCGGTGACACGCGAGAAGCTACTGACCAAGCTCTTGCGTGTGTCACCGACGTCGAGCCGAGTAAGTACGCGAACTTTAAAACCGCGATTTTAAAGTTTGTACGTCTGTCACCCCTTTAAAGGACCCTTTCTTACGTTTTTTGGAAGAAAAAACATACGCGCGTAATCTTCATCTGCTTCTGCCCAGCATTCGTCGCCGAGCCGCTACAGCGAGCGCACGTGCATGTAACCCTCACCTCTTTCCGAACAGGAGCGCGGGAAAACTTGACATCTGTCAAATATTTGTCACCATTTTTCAATAGCGTTTCGCGGAAACGTTTATTTAAAATCCGCGCCGTGTTTATTATGATTCGTACAATAAACCGTGCATTGTTTTTAAATATAACATTGTCGGGATTGTATCGTGTTTAATGTTTAAAAAAGTAGGGCTGGGATAAGATTTTCGTTTGAAAACATTGTTGATTTCGCTGAGCGCGTTTTTACGAATGTTTTTGCGTGCGGCCGTGTGGTGGGGGAAGGGTGGGGCCACGGCTGACTCGTCCCTCTCCTATCGAGTATTTTGATTTAGTTTCCAACTCTTACGTGGATGTGGTAATTTTTTCAGTCGCGTCTGATATGCGCGCGCGGCTGTTGTTCCTCGCGATTCGAATTTAGAATCGCATTTCCCCGGTTTTCCCGCGCGTCTGACACAAACTTTTTTTTTACAGAACTGTGCATATTTTTTTTTTTAATTGTGTGTTGGATGGTGTGTGAACATAAACTGTGACAATAAGTGACATTGTGTACAAACAACGTTCCTGGTTGGATGTTTTAAATAAGGTAATGATTCATTGTTTATTAATTAATTTAATAACAACTCATATTTTTTTAATTTAAAAAATGACTATGTAAAACCATGCAGTAGAGACAATTGTTTAAAGCTCATATAAACATTTTTTTTTACAATATTTTAATCATATTTCAATTATTGTTGATTAAATTATTATTATTACCCCCTTACAGGGTATTTATAAAAATAAATTAACCGGCAAATTTTTAATTTTAAAAACTATCCGGGCTAGAATAATTTTCTTAATTTATGTTTTTCAATTTGATTTTAATTGGTTTATATTAAAAATTAATTAAATATATTGATATATTACAATAGAACAAATCAATATTTATCCATACTAAGAAAATTATATCTATAACATTTTCAGCATTTCTTGTAAGCTTTTAAAAAAGCTCCTGAGAGCGTAATGTACAAAACCATGCTAGAATAATTTTTTTTCGTATACGATACCTATACTAATATTTATACATATATGTATTTAATATAATAATATATAAATTAGACTAAAACTATTAAAGCTTAGAAAACGTTGTCAAGCTGAAAATAGATTCCGCTTTTAGTGAATAGGTATTAACCTAATTAAGTAGATATTATATTTATTAATACATTAATATTTCTATTATATAAATACATGTTTACTATCCTGGGTAGTTTTTTGAACAATGTAGGTAGGTAATAAACACGGTGTCTATAAAAATATAAAAATAACACTTTTAATCATGAAAATACTAAATTAGTAATTTTCATTTAACCATATTTTAATGATTAATAATTATTTACTATTTAATCTCTGAGATATTATGTTACAAGTTAAAGCACGATTGTCATACTTACAAATATAACTTCGCCCGTAAAGTTATAAGTGAGATAATTACGCATTTATTCATTAACTTACTTACTTACAGCTACTTAAATCTATGATTAAGTTAATCTAAGTTATAGACAATTGTTTTTAAGTAACTATAAGTAGGTAACTACCTATGAACATGAAGTTATTGTTTAATTAAAGTTTAATTCAAATTGAAAGGTAAGATGGTGACTTAATATATAAGTATATAGAAATGCTCTAATAAACTGTCCGTAACACCAATTAAAAAGATCGTAATTGATTTTTATTAATATAGATAATTGTAATAAATATTATCTAATGCAATAAATATTAAATAAAAACAATATTATAAATCAAATCAAATATGTTTATTTGCTCGTGGTAACTAAGTTAAAGGTGTTATCACTAGGTACATAGTATACCTAAAACAAAGTCGCTTTCTTTGTCCCTATGTCCCTTTGTATGCTTAAATCTTTAAAACTGCGCAACGGATTTTGATGCGGTTTTTTTAATAGATAGATTGATTCAAGAGGCAGGTTTTAGTATATAATTTATTAGGTTTTAGACAAAGCGGGCGAAGCCGCGGGCGGTTAGCTAGTATACAATATTTTTTATCACATATACCTACTGCCATTTAAAATGGCGTGAAAAAATAAATATTGATTTTTCTTTTCCATTTAAAAATAAGGCGTAAACTAGACTTCTTATTACATTTAATAAGTTTGATTATATTTTGTTTGTTTAAAGTTTACATAAAATTAAGACAATGTTTAAAGAAATGAAGGATTCAAAACATTTTATCTCTGTAGCCGTTATAAAATAAATTCATTACATAGCATAGTCTTACTTATATTTAGACACGAGTCCTATTTGAAAATAAAATGATAAAAGAATCTACACTTTTAATATGCAGCTGAAGACTATGTTTGAACGTGCTAATCTTAGGAACCGCGGGTCCGATTTAAATTGTTTCACTGGTAGATAGTCCATTTATCGAGGAAGGCTGGGTTATAATATCATCTCGCTTAGACCAATAAAAGCGGAGTAATGCGGGTAAAACCGCGGAGTAGAATTTACACTACTTTATAGTTTATATTAATTTCCTTAGTTCTTATTTTCCATGCATTTATAAACTGTAACATAAATTAAGTTATTAGCTAACACATTAATTTAGTAAACCTAATCAAAAACTAAAATTTATCTTATTTCATACTAGCTGTGCCCCGCGGTTTTACCCGCACTTCTCCGCTCCTGTTGGTTTTAGCGTGATGATATATAAGCCTTCCTCAATAAATGGGCTATCTAACACCGCAACAATTTTTCAAATCGGACCAGTAGTTCCCGAGATTAGCGCATTCAAACAAACAAACTCTTCAACTGTATAATATTAGTATAGATTTTAGTAGGACCCCTAAGTTAGTAAGTACGTAACTTAGATCTGTCAGTTGATACGAAAGGTCGTAGGTCGAGTGGTTGAGATCACGCCATGGTACCGCGTTCGATTCTGACATTGCTAAATACTTTTAGTAGCAACTATTTTATATTGGGGGCATTGACTTTCTTTTTCGTAAAAAATCGTGTAAAAAATATATGTAATTAGAGGTAATTTGGATTGGAGATTTCTACGGAGTTGATTCATGTTTGATTATAATTTATAAGAATTTACTATGCATAATATTATAATCAATAGTTTTTATTCAATAGAGATATTAAAAGTTTTTAAGAGAACCAGCACTTACCGATGTTGATAATAAATAGCAGCAATATTGAATTACCCTCATTTTAAAATAATTTAAAGAAACAAAAATGAATACCTACTTACTTGTTGATAAAATACAAGGTACGAGAATAATAATTGTTCTCACTGATTTTAATTAAATTATTTTACCATACCAGTAATACCATTAGGTTGATATTAAAACACAACTACCCCCATTTATTTTGCTAAGGTACCTACTTAAAATTATATTTCTTTTAATACAATTTTAAACTACATTGTATGAAAAGTAACAATTTGTTGCTTGGCGGTCCGTGAAGAGATACATACAGATACAAATATCTTGTTTATAAACAAAATAAAAGTGGCTAATCATCAGAAATAAATTAAATTAGGTATTTCGTTAAACTTCTCTACATTATTCTTGTTACCAAAGATGGACATTTGTATCTATGCTCAATCACTTCAGCTCGGCTTTATAAATCTTCATCAAAATAATTTAACATGTTATTAGTTCTTCTAGAATAACACAAAGGATATTCTCACCAAGCAAAACACAAGCAAAACCACGAACTGCACCTAGTATTAAAGCCACAAGCCAGGATTTCGACCGGAACCTCCTTATCAAGATTATGACGTCACAACACAAAACAATCAAGAACGTGATCCTTATATAAATAAAGTCCAACAATGCCCTGGAAACTGGCAACACTAACATTAATTTTTTAATTGGCAAACTTAATATGGCAATATGCGCGGCGGTATTTAAAATAAACTTTAAAGGAAGATAATATTCAAATACCATCACGGTGCTTACTGGAAACGTACGTGTATCATAATATTTTATTCTTATTGTAATTCCACATGGCTTTCCAATAAAAAACACATTTCCTAATTTACTCGGACTCGTAAGTACGCGGTATCGGGAACAATAGCTTGACTCATGTCACGTGATTCATTCAAATACGCGAAGCGATTCCATTTTCAAATTAAGAAATTCGATTTTCAAAAAGCGGCGCAAAATTTGACGTAAGCTGTGATTCTATTTTCAAATATTGTACGGTCTAGTCATTTTTAAAGAATTGTTTCTAAATTCAAACATTTATTTTTTGTAAACTGCCAATAAAAACTATAAAACCATTTTATTTGATCGGTTACCATTACTCAAATAGGATGTAACAGAATGTTTTAATTTAATTGGAATTATGAAATTAAGAATTTGATTTATTGCCGTGTGACATTCATTGCAATAAAAAGAGCTGCCGATCGAATGATCTATGGTCGTATTTTAATGTATTTAATGAATTATTGTCTATGAACACTGTTTTTGGGCAAGTTATTTAATTTTCCACATTCCTTACTTACAGTTAAACTCAAAGATTTATTGATTCAGCTAAATTTCCTATACAGAAGCGCTTTGAATCATCTAAATACCTACATACCTAATTAAAATTTTACTGCCAACAGTTTTTTGAAGAAAACTATGTAACTATAGTTTTAAATATATTCTTATTTAGTATCGTACGTAGTAACTAGTATCCAATCTGTGGTATGGTATAAACTCAAACTCAAACATTTATGTATTCAATTAGGCTTCTTCTAGAAGCACTTTCGAATCGTCATAACATATTTTTAACATTTAGGTACCACCGATTCGGAAAGCAATATCTATGGAAAAGAAAAGTAAATTAAGCAATTTAGCTTTATCTAATAGGTACAACAAATACTAGTTGGACGAGTGTCCATAACGGGTGACTTCCATACGTCAGTCACAACTCACATCTCCTAGCGAGGCTTATTAATTGTTATTTACTATTGCAGATTTATTTATTCAACTGATGTCTTTATTTTGTATGCGGTTAATTATTTTTGATGGATACTTTTTATTGTTTGATAATTCTGATTGGTCATTATAATCTCGATACGTAAGCGGTAATTATTTTTAAACTTGTTAATATAAATGTCTAGGTAAATTAATTTATGCCAGATCGTAATCGTTCAATGAATCAAAGTCATTCATTCACTAACCTTTAAAAAATCTATATAAAATGAAACATTCGCTCTTCGATTCGAAATTTAAAAATTTACCGATTGTCTATTGCCTAACAAAGTTTTTATTTAAATCGAGGTCGAAAAATAAAACTGTCAAACTCGTTCCACATTTGAACTTATTGAAAAATCGCTTTTGCGCTTTTATTTGTAAACAGAACGACCTTGGTTCGTAATTAAAAAGTAGTAATTGTACCTAATATTTAAAGGTCGAGACGTAATCAAATGTTCTTATCCGAAATCATTTGATACTTTATATTGCCGAATCAGGAAATTGGTAAAAAGCAAATTTAATTAACGCATATAATGTTAACGGTTCAATGCTTCCTGTTATTTGTAAAGTTGATCAGGCTCAACCCCTTTCGGCGCTCTTTTTGATAAGTTTCTAGTTTTTTACATAAAATTATCGGTTAAAAGATATCTACCTAGGTACCATTTCACTAAAAATTCGTCATTAGTAAGAACATATACGTATTCATTAAAGACGTTCGATTTGAACGGAATGTAAAAAATAAAACATGGGAATAAACAATCTTACAAAGAGTAATAAAATTATAATAAGCCCGACACATTAATCTCATATTTGAACCGTCCGGTCCGCCATCTTTGAAGACAATGAGCGTTATTGTCTCTGTTTAATTCCATTTTTGAAAAAATAATCCATTTCACATTTCATCTGTTGCCTCATTGATACTTAGACTACAGTTAAAATTGAACTTTATTACAATAGCTTAATGTGCAATATCCTTTGTGTTAATGTATAAGCTGGTTATATTTAATGTATAAAGAAAATTATGTCTTATTGTCAGATGAAAAAGATTGCTTTAACATTGTTGTAAAGTGCAGTGATGAGTGCGATAGATATAATATACGAGGGAGATGTCATCATAATTGTATAGCGTCAGAATAATGTTACAATAATTATGAATGAACCAACGTTTAATATTTATTGCAAGTTATTGGACGTCACTATTGCTTTTTTTATTAAAATGTGGCATCGAAGGTTTATAGAAATTCTTCATTAATTAAGCAAACGAAAGCATTAATGCCTGTAATATTATCAGTCAATAAGTACCCATCTCATTTATGAAACAAGTATAATATTATACTGAAAATTTACTTATCTATTTAAAAACGTTACACACCCATCCAATTAACAACCACTACCAGCAACGCTTACCCAGATCACCATTCACTTACCAAATAGGCAACGTACCGTGGGACACATAATGACGTGTCAAGACTTCCACAAAGCTGAATAAATGTTCATTTAAATAGAGCGATCCCTCAATTGGGGTTAATTCCCGTGTTTAAGGAATATGGAGTTTAATTATGACTGTTATTTCGTAGAATGTTGATCTTGTAACTAGAAAAATCTTATGAAGATTAGTTTTGCGAACGATTAAATTGTATAGTTATTACATTGAATGGGAGACATGAAAACGTTTACGTGGATGAAATATCTGTATGATTGTTTAATCTAATAGATAACTATTCACTGACATAGTATACCTACAACAAAGTCGGTTCCCGATGTCTTTTAGTATCTCTAAAAATTAAAAGTACGCAGGTTTTAGAATATAGGTAATTTATTAATTATATTACAATTAACCGAGCAATGCCGCAGGCGGAAAGCTAGTCATATATAGGTATGTATCAAGGTAATGTTCATTTAGCAAAGTCAACAAAAGTATAATAATTATTATTTTAAAATTTAAGCAATCAAATTCTGTTATCTAACATAATAATCTAAAGCATTCTAAAGTTCCCAACATTTCGTATAAGCGAATAATAAACGTATTTGTAAAACACTACAGTACAAAAGGCTAATTAACGGATTGCGTAACAAGTAATAAAAATGAACGATTGAATGAAAGAACGAAACTTCACTCAATATGTAAATGACTCTATCGGGTTTGGACAATCGGGCTTAACTTTTATTTTTGTTTATTGCTCTAGTTTGAATTGATTTATATGTATTTATCGTTCTCTCCATAATTATTGTTATATTGTGTATTGTGTATTTAAATTCTTGGCAAATCAAGCTGTTTGATCTAAATAGTAACAACATATGAAAACAAACAATACTGTATTGAAAAATCACATGCGCATTAGTCGTATAAATTCCATTCCCTTTTCGTCAGTTCTCTGCCATTAAACAAATTGCATGTACTTACTATACATAAAACCAATTACTTACCAGGTCGATATTTAATTACGCCACTTTCAAATAGATCCGGAAACAAGAAATTCTAACATAAAGAGCACGTCGCTACTTACATCACACGAATCGTGATCCAATGTAAAGAACATATTCAGATGTAATGACCAATCTCCGGACGAACATACAAAAAAACTAACGATCATTCGAGGTATTAATGCATCAGTTAAACCGTCAGACGAATGCGCTTGCGCATCCTTACGTACGTAATAAGAACAACACGTTCCGTTTCCGAACGGGCCGTCGAACGTTTACTCCGATTTCAAATTTGAAAACAGAAACGAAATCGGAGTCCAGTTTTTAAATTTCGAATTTGACACACCGACGGAAATTGAATAAATTCCTTTTTTACGTTATTGTACCTACGGGATCGCATTATTCATCTTTCGTTTCTGATTTATTGCGTAGGTATCCGTTTAGAGTTTGACGTTTACAAATGAATAAGTTTAAAACGATTACAATAATTATAATTAATTTCTGATATTTATCTGCAATCATTCGCTATTGACTGAAAATTAAATTTGGACAAACACGGCCGTGACATGCAATACATTCTTTATACATTTTTAATTAAGTCTAAAACACGTAGCCCGTACCACACACTCGGGGTCAACATTCTTAGATCAAGCAGAGACCAGTGGAGCCTGAGCCGCGGGATACAGCAGCGCCCTCCTGTGGGTGGACACTAATACATTGGTCGCTCTCAACACGCAGCGTGGTCACCCATCAATCAATGGGATCATATCTCCGCCGAAACGAAACTAGCCAACCGACATTATGATTTTATACGTTTGAGTAATATTTTATTCAAATCTACGCTCGATTGAATGTTTTATTTACGCTTTTATGATCTCCACGTGAAATAATAAATATTCTTTATTGAACTACGCTACAGATTAAAAGGTATTTGCAATTTAAAAACGTACGCTATTGACTTTTTTAAGAACTGTCTAAAGTTTGATGTTTTCCAGCCGCCCGCGCGTCATAATCTGTCTCGGCGTTCGATATTTGAATACAGTCAAATTCGGAACGGGCGCGTAACGTGAACTTAGTGCGTTTCGTTTTTCAATCGCTTCACTAATATTTTGAATTTGGAGCGACCGCGACGTCGAGATAGCGTTTTGTTCTTTTTGATGGTATTCGAAAAATTGAACTTTCAAAATTCGAAACTCGTTCTTAATTTGAACGATTCGTTCGTCAATTGAATGTGACTTTCGTTACCATAGATGTTGAATGAGGTTGGTTATGAATAATCTAATGTTCGTAAAAGAATGCGAGTGAGGGCCACCCCGAGTTATTGCTGGGACGTGTCGCTGGCGCGTGCCGCTGGCCCTGGCCAGTGGGTACACACAGACACAATACACCGGGTTACGTAAGTAAACGCGTTTAGAATTCACTGATACGCGATTTCTCTATCACCTTTCGTAGTGACATTACAATGGTCCCAAATTTATGGATAGTAAAAATTGTCTAGACAAGTTGAATTTAATAAAACTCGGTATTCGGGTATTCTTAATTGTTATTCTGGTTTGATTCGCTTTGTTAAACGACTCATAACTTTTATGTCAGACGGCCGATTGTAAATTTTTTTAAGCGAACAATTTTGTATATCATTACGTTATTTCAAGATAAATATATAAATGTGGAATTGAACTGGACGCAAGTAGATCTGCGGGACGCTATAAGTACGCGTTATCAGAAATTTGTGATTATTTACACGCACTCTAAAGGCATCTTCACAATTACAGCTTTTATCTGTTATGACATTCATAAAAGCTTCAAATGTGGTGACACTTTTACTGCTTTTGTGACGTAGTACAGACTACTGTTAATTCAAGGAAAATACTTATTAACAAAGTAATAACTAAACATCCAAGCAAAAATTTACTATATGGACGAAATTATTCCACGTGTTTGCTATTGTGTTCTACAAGTTCAGCGTAAAAAACGCGGCGTGTAAACGCCCGCAGTGTGGCTTTACTAAGAGGTCACATCTCAAGACAATGCTCAATGAAGGCTCTGTGGGGGGAGGGGGGTAATTATTCCCCGCTACAGACACGCCCGCCATTGTGAAATATTCGATGGCATTTATAGTGAAATTGAATATTTTATGAATAAATCGCTTCAAAGAACTTTATACATTTTTTTTTATTTTGAGTCTCTTTGGTATAGTGGTTAGATCGTGTACGAGCGAGAGGTCCAGGGTTCTAATTTGGATGTTTTTATTTTAATAATATAGGTAACTAGTAGGTAACTATGTCATTTGTGTAAAGAAATGTAACGTAACTTTAAAAATCCTACCCATAGGTTGCCTGGTAGAAATCGCTTAGTAGCGATAAGGCCGCCTTTTTAGCTTTATAACAATTGTCTGTTTCTTTTTTTTACGTGTATTTACTTGGTGCTGAATAAAGTGTATTTATTATTTATTATGTTTCTCATCTCCATAATACTCGGGTACCACCAGAAGGACGGTACCCGGTCTTTTGGAAGGCTTACGTGGTGACACGGATCCAACACGCAGAGGCCCTTTTGAGAGTTTTAATGTGTTATGGGACACCAGCCGCAGCCTGCCCATGACTGCACTATATAGAGATACAGCCCTGGGCAGTCCGCGGCCGATGTAGGACTATTACAGAAAATGGAATTAAATAACTGGACTATGGAAAGGGGTGCTATGTGGACAGGTTACTGGGTCTATAGGAAATATGGCGTCTGCCTTTCTACAACAAAGTTTGTAAAAATATATTGGCAGACGGTGACTCGCCCTCTCACAGATGGGCCCTCTAAAAAGTCGCTGTAACTTAGCAACAAGAGGGCAACATGTCGTGAGCAGCTAAGGGTGGAGAGGCGTCCCTGGACTTTAAACGACGATCACGCGCTCCCTGAGGGTCCAGCATCACGTGCCCACTCGCCACTTACGATTCGCATCCACCCTTCGAGCTAAAAGCTCTCGCGGCTCCACTCTGGCCGGCCGGTTAAGGCAAGCCAGAGGTGGGGGTCCTGTCCTCGTCAGGCTTCACTCCGACCGGCCGGTGAAGGCAAGCCGGAGATGAAGACAGGGTCCTCCCCCGGGAGCACTCGGTTCCCGCGGGGTCGCTACTCCCCGACACCCCGCCACAAGGTGTCCTGCGGGTTGACTGATTGCACGGGTGGAATATCTATTATCACGTAAACAATAGATATCCCAACCGTGGGCGATGGGGTCGTCACATCCCTACGCCCTTATTTATTATTTATTATTATTATTATTAAATGTAAAATTTTTATAAAGAAACAACTACAAAAATCTGTTTACCATTTAGGTATTATTTTTATACAAAAAATGTTACAAACATCCAGTTTTTGAATCCACGAATAATTTTACAATATCACAATTCAATACCATAATATTACCTATAGACTACAAGCCGACATAGGAAAAAAATATGGGTCAAATGAACCAC
>CAJQZM010042113.1:41857-63785 GCA_907164665.1 Colias nastes | reverse complement strand
ATATTGGGACACATTAATTATTTATATCGTGGTATCAAAGTTAGATCCCACCACTGAACGCGAGTGGGAACAATTTAAGAACACTTTTTATAAAATACATAAGGACAAAACTATTAAGCTACATGATTTATTGGAATTTATTAAAGAAAAGGCCGATTTATTAACTACACTTTCCGTAAATCACAGTAAACCTAGTATTTCAAATAATTCAAATAAACTATCTACTTACCAAAATAAAAATTCATCATCCAAAATTCATTGCAACATAGTTTCGGATAACAAACACTCATCTAAATCACAATCCAATAAGTCGCGCAGCCATTACAAGTCATGTTTGCTATGTAACGAAAAGCATCAGCTGTATTCATGCCAGAAGTTTCTCGACTTATCCCCGCAACAGAGGTTTAAGTTAATTACGGATAAAGACTTATGCATTAATTGTATGCGTCCAGGTCATTTAGTTGGTACTTGTCTTTTTGGTCCGTGTAGAAAGTGTGAACAAAAGCACAATAGTTTACTTTGTGATGCAATTAAATTATCACCAATTAAACAAAATACAGTGACGTTAACTACGTACGAGCACCCCTCGCTTACTAATACGCATCCCGTTACATCAGATAACGCACACATGCAACTTCAATATACTAATCACGCACAAACCGTTATGCCTACAAAGGATGACAATTCTTCGCAACAGATTGTCATATTGTCTACGGCGATAGTTGAAGTATATAATGAATCGGGTGAGTATTATTGCGCACGCGCAGTTCTAGATAGCGGAAGCGAGCGATCCTTTATCACGCAATCGTTAGCAAATAAATTAAATATACGAATATTACAGTCCACTCAACATATTCACGGTGTAGGTAATTCTATTACGCAATGTTCGCAATCTTGTAACATTGAAATTAAATCGCGCGACGGGAGCTTCACTGCCCGTTTTCAATGTTTGATTTTGCCCCAAATTACATCAAAATTGCCTACAACTACATTTAATTTAAATCAATTTAATATTCCTCACAATTTATTGTTAGCTGATCCCAATTTTTACGAAAGTCAACCTATTGATTTACTGATCGGTGCTGATTTATTTTGGGAATTAATAACCGAAGGAAAAATGCGCCTTAAAAGTGGTCCTTTCCTTCAAAACACCAAATTAGGTTGGATAGTGTCAGGTGCAATTAAATCTTTTCCGTATACTAATAACAAAAATTTAACACATATTAATTGTAATTATTCGACATTATCGACGGAAGATGATTCACTCGATAAGTTAGTTAGGAATTTCTGGGAATTGGAAGAAATATCCGCGCCTAGCAATAAATTACAGCAATTATCTAGCGAAGATATTGCTTGTGAGGAACATTTTATTCGCACAACACGTCGACTTTCCGATGGTCGTTTCTGTGTTTCAATTCCGTTGAAACAATCACCTGAGTTATTAGGTAATACACGCGCACAAGCTGAACGTCGTTTTTACGCGTTAGAGAAACGTCTTCAGCAAAATACTAATTATAAAAAGATGTATTCTGATTTTATACAGGAATATATTAATTTAGGTCATATGAGTCTCGTCAATACGTATGGGAATCCGCACTATTTCCTACCGCATCATGGTGTGTTTAGGGAGCACGCCACCACAACTAAATTACGCGTAGTTTTTGATGCGAGTATGAAGTCTAGTTCCGGCGTATCATTAAACGACATACAAATGATTGGACCTGCTATTCAAGGTGACTTAATTTCTATATTATTACGTTTTCGCGAGAATAGGTATGTTGCATGCGCTGACATTGAAAAATTTTACAGGCAATTGAATATTGCTGAAGATCAGCGTGACCTGCAGCTGATCTTGTGGCGGGATGATCCCTCAGAGCCGCTGAGGGTGTACCGACTCAACACCGTGACGTACGGAACGGCATCCGCACCGTATCTAAGTTGTAGATGTTTAAAGGAATTAGCCAAAAACTCGAATATTCCGTATGTAGCCGATACTATTAATAATTGTTTTTACGTTGACGATCTCATAGTTTCATCGAATTCTAGATCCGAATTAGAAAATATTTGTAAAGAAACTAGTAGTCTTTTAGATTCAGCATGTATTAAATTACGAAAATGGATTTTTAGTCATAATTTAAATTTAATTACGCCTAGCATTAATGAATCGCAAACGCACGATCTCTGTTTACTTAATAAAACTTGTAACAATAAAACTTTAGGTATCGGATGGAATAGTCTCGATGATTACATTTATTATTTCACGCAAATTATACAAAAGAGTGAAGTAGTGACAAAACGTATTATTTTATCGTGTGCTTCACAAATATACGATCCGCTAGGATTATTAAGTCCGTTTATTACTATCGCAAAGCATTTATTACAAAGATGTTGGTTGTTAAAATTGACGTGGGATGAATCGGTTCCCAACGAAATTTCACAAATATGGGATAAATTTATAAATGGATTATCTTTTCTTAGTAGTTTACGAATACCGCGTCACGTTATGTGCATTGATCCAGTGCGAACCGAACTACATATATTTACCGATGCTTCACAGGTCGCGTACGGAGCTTGCGCATACGCTCGTACGATCAATGCAACAGCTGATGTCACAGTGCGCTTGATATGTTCGAAGGGTAAGATCGCGCCGACTAAACCTACAACTATACCTAGATTAGAGTTGTGTGGTGCGTTGTTAGGTGCACGATTATGTAATAAGCTTATTGGATCACTGCGTTCAAACTTTGATAAAATTGTATTTTGGACAGATTCAACTATCGTTTTAGGTTGGTTAGGTATGCCTATTAATTTATTAAAACCTTATGTTCAAAATAGGACGGCAGAGATTCACGAGCTGACCAAGGAACATCCATGGCGTCACGTCGCAGGCAAGGATAATCCAGCCGATTTAGTCTCACGCGGGCAAGGTCTAGAAGCGCTTAGCTCCTCATCTTTATGGTGGGAGGGTCCGTTATTTTTACATAATATACATTTTGAGTTGCCCGATTTAAAACATTCCAAATTAATTAATTCAGATTTACCGGAAATTAAATCTACAAATATTTGTTGTCACGTAAGTAATAATTTAGACGATAATTTAATTATTTTTTCTCGATTTTCACAATATAATAGACTTAAACGCGCAGCTGCTTATGTATTACGTTTTATTAATAACGCGCGAAATAAAACTAATAAGTGGACAGGTTTATTATCAGTCGAGGAATTAAATCGTGCTGAATTAACGTTAGCAAAGTTGAGTCAACAGGAATCGTTTCCCGATATTTATTATGCGCTTAAAAATAATAAAAATATAACGAATATATCAGGCTACAATCAAATTTCTAAATTAAATGTATTCTTTGACGCAAATAATAATTTAATTCGTGTAGGTGGGCGTATTCAAAATTCACCAAATTTTAGTTTTGATAAAAAATTTCCTATTTTAATCGCATCTAATCATCATTTTTCACTTTTGCTTTTTCGGTTCGAGCATGAACGTTTACTCCACGCCGGGCCACAGCTTTTACTGTTTACGCTCAGAGAGATGTGGTGGCCGGTCGGCGGCAGAAACCTCGCTAGGAAGGTGGTACATTCGTGCATGCGCTGCGCACGACTGCAACCGACTACAGTCGCGCCTATTATGGGGAATCTACCGCAGGAGCGTCTGGACCCAGGTTATCCGTTTATACGTTGTGGTGTCGACTACGCTGGCCCAGTGTTCACGTTGAATCGTAAAGGCAGAGGTGCTAAGTTACAAAAATCGTACATATGCTTATTTATATGTTTTGTTACACGCGCGGTTCACTTGGAACTTGTTAGCGATCTATCGTCGGAATCATATCTATTAGCTTTGAAACGTTTTATATCGCGGCGAGGTAAACCCGTGACTATCTTTTCTGACAATGGGAAGAATTTTGTCGGTCTCATGAATGAGTTTAAAAAATTTTTAGCTACCTGTTCTGATGAAATTAAAGCATATGCAACTTCGCAAAATATTAATTTTAAAATGATACCTTTTTACGCTAGTCATTTCGGGGGATTGTGGGAAGCTGGAGTAAAAAGCTGCAAGCACCATCTCAAACGTGTAGTAGGTAACGCACATCTAACGTTCGAGGAGTTTAGCACAGTATTGACCCAGGTTGAAGCTGTCCTGAACTCCCGTCCTTTGACCCATCTTTCCACAGATCCCAATGATTTCCTTCCACTTAGCCCTGCACATTTCCTGGTTGGTCGTCCGCTGACTGCACCTGTAACGGCTGAGCATCTATACGACGTGCCTGATCTTCGCCTCCCGAGGTTCCAGAGGGTGGAACAAATACGCCAGCACTTTTGGAATCGTTGGTCCAAAGAGTATGTCTCCGAGATGCAAACGCGAACCAGATGGCACCAGCACAAGGGGGATCTCAAGGAGAACACGCTCGTTCTCATTAAGGACGACCGATTGCCGCCGTTGAAGTGGAGCTTGGGGCGCATCCACGCGACATATCCGGGGAAGGATGGAGTAGCACGAGTGGCCGACATTCGTACTGCAGACGGCATCGTGCGTCGGGCGTTCACTAAAATTTGTCCGCTTCCTTCACCAGATAGCTGATTCTTCGCTTCGTGGTCGACAGTTCGTTGGAACCAGCACGTTCCAAGGCCGGGAGCATGTTGCCGCAACAAAATCGTGCGGAACGGAGCGGTGCTACTACGTCATCGCGGCGTCACGTCGCGGCGCCGTGCGATTGGCCGCGGATGACCCTACCACTGTCCTCTACGACTTCGACTTGCCACGCAGCCGTCGAGCAGTTAACTCCTTCGCTAAAATTAATTGTACCAAACGCACTCTTGTAATTTTGATTATTAAACTATACGCGCAAGTTTATTTCGTCTTCTTTTCGCCACCCAAAGTCCATCGACCAGTTCGTACACAACAGTATGATTAAATCTTTAAAACTACGCAACGGATTTTGATGCGGTTTTTTTAATAGATAGAGTAATTCAAGAGGAAGGTTTTAGTACATATATGTATAATTTATTAAGTTTTAGACAAAGCGGGCGAAGCCGCGGGCGGAAAGCTGTTACATAAAATAATTTAAAACTATATAAAATTAATGAATAAAAGTTGGAAAAAATATTCGAAAATTCACAATATTTCGTAACATGAAGTTTTGTTAAAAATAAATTAAAGTCGGAAAATGGCGCCTCACTGAATTTCGAGCAAATTTAATTAGTAGGCGCTGCAACAATTCGTTATAATATCTGCCTTTTGATACTGAAAATATTGTGTGAATATTGTAGATAGTAATATAGTTTGAATTTAATATTTAACTTGAACAAAAATATCCTATTACATTATTTAGGTATGTTTTAAAATATCATCGACTATAGGTATTAGGTACCTAATATAGATTTTGACCCACTTTAAATGGGCAGATTTAATTCAAACTTTGTACACTTATCAGTTATCAAGGATCGGTGACAATACAATAATTTCATGAGTGTACGCTTCTTTTTAAACTATATTATTTTTTAGATTTGGATTATACTATACTAGCTTTCCGCCCGCGGCTTCGCCCGCATTGCCTAAAACAATAAATTATAAACTATAATCTTCCTTCACCACTCTATCTATTAAAAACCGCATCAAAATCCATTGCGTAGTTTTAAACACTTAAGCATACATAGGGATATAGGGACAGAGAAAGCGACTTTGTTTTACACTATGCAGTTATAATGTCAAAATACATCTTACAAGTTTCAAATGGCTCTTATAACCTAAATTAATTCTCGTTTCACGTTTTGGGAAGTGACTTCAATTAACCCTAGAACCGTACCCTGGGGTACAAATGAAAAAAAATTCAGAAAATCTTCTTTATCTTTTTTTCTAAACAACGGTTTCTTTTGCGCGTCCGTGTATTTGTCGGGAATGAGGAGACACGTAGATATCGTATTCGATCAGTGGTCAAGCTATTGAGAACACGTCGTACGAACCTGTCGGGGTACTCCAGTACCCCTGGGTACTACGAACGTAAGTATTTCAAGGTTCATTTATTTTATTTTTTCACCTTTTGGTCCTTTTATTTTATATTTTTTATTGATAAATTTGATGTACAATTATAAGTTTACTTTACATTCATGTTATATACATACTGTTATTGTTAAATATTGTATGAATTTGTATTTTCAACAAATTTATGATTTGCTGCATGATTTGAATACCTGAGTTATTCATTTTCTTTTTTGATGGCAAATGATGGATGAATTTTGATTTTTTTGTGGGAGGTAGAATAACAAGAAGAGCTGGTACTTGGTGAGGCATCAAAATATGAACCTGATGAAAAATTTTTAATTTTTTCTTATAAAAAACTTCACCTAGAAGAACGATTTCAGTACATAACTTTGCCAATGTCTCTACAAATAAGTAATGGAGATATTTTAGGACAACAATTACCAATAACTGCAGGGACCACTGCTGTTTCAAAATCTGAGATGTAACTGTGAATATCCACGTTAAAATTCCGTCAGTCCCGCACAGAGTGCACCAAGTGAAAACTTTTAATAAATTTTGATCACCAACGTAAAGTGTGTGTAAATTGTAGAAAAAATATAAAAATGCCATGATAAATTAAATTATTAGGACCTAAATGAATGTTAAGATGACCTTAATAAGTCAACATTTAATAAAAGTTAATAATATTTTTGTAATCTTGTTTTTTTCATAGGGGTACACTTGTACCCCTGGGTACCGTTAATGAAATTTTAATATGGGTACGGTTCTAGGGTTAATAAGCAATTACACAGAGTGTCGCAGTAATAGAGCGGAAGTGCCGCCATTTTGTGTGGCGGAAGTCAATTATCTATCATATTTAATATTTGATTTAAATGTATGTTATGTAATGTTGTTGATAATTTGATTAACTGCATTTGGTTTATATTACCGTAATGTTGTGCAGAATAATTATTACAAACTAGCTGTGCTCCGCGGCTTTTCCCGCAGATGATATATAGCATATAGCCTTCCTCGATAAATGGGCTATCTAACACCGAAAGAATTTTTCAAATCGGACCAGTAGTTCCCGAAATAAGCGCGTTCAAACAAACAAACTCTTCAGCTTTATAATATTAGTATAGATTACCAAAAATCATAAAGCTATAGAATATCAGAAATATATAAAACTAACCATTACCGAAATTGGGCTAAATATTCAAATAACTACTCTTCATACTATTTTGGATAAACTATCATTTGTATTATTTGCATTGGAATATTACCTATTCGATTAAAAAAAGAGCGTGTGTGTCGAGCACACGAGAGGTGAAACTTCTTTGGCAACATTTAAAGATACCAAAATCGTCGCCTTATACCATGACGTGACGGTAATGCCATGACGCGACCTTGAAATTTTACTCTACGCGCCTTAAAAGTTTCACTTCATACCTTGGACAAAGCTTGGGCACAATACTATGGCATTTTCCTCAAAATCAATGTATATCTAAGTACCTATTCATAATTTAGACGATTGTAAAGTTTCAAAACCCGTCTTAGTTTTCCCTACAACTATTTCCCTCATAGTATAAGATCCCACTGCAGAATTAGTGCGTTCATAGTTTTTTCGCTAAAACCAAAATTTTATGTATATTTATAATAAGGATAATATATATCGACTGGGTTGCCAGTCAAAATTTGGCAAGCATTTATAATTAAATTTTTTCTAATTGATTTTTCGGAAAACCTTTCGTTCACTTGTTATTTATATAAAAATATTAAATATGTAGTCTACATCATGGCAAATCATATAAAGATTCTAAAAAATCACGGTTGCCGTTTTTCACCTGGCTGCAACATCTTCGCAGCCTGGTGCAAACAGGTTGATGATTTCGATCCATTTATACGTTCATAACGCACATTTACGAATCATATATCAAATTAAAGCTATTCTTTTCCGTCAATTACTTATAAATAAGTAGTGAACGAAATGTTTCTCGAAAAATCGATTAATTTTTTGACGTGATAACGTTTTTAAAATCGTTTTAGTCGGGTGACATGTTCAGAAACTTGTGTCACACCAAAACCTCACGAGCGCGATCGCAGGTATAAGGAGAGAGAGACGGACCGATCTCCCGTCTCATCTCGAGCGCTGCCACTGCATTATGTTATCACGTAAACATCTCGATCGTAAACCTACTTTACAAACAACCAATTTTTTTTTATTAAAAATGTTTGCGGCCATATTTTGACTGGCAATCTAGTCGATATAATATTCTCCTAATTAAAAATATACATAAAAGTTTGGTTTTAGCAAAAAAACTGTGAATGCACTAATCCTGCGGCAGGATCTTAGACTATCAAAAACTACCCCATACAATTAAATATATTAAGCCCCTGCACCTTCGATACAAACGCAAGGGCAGCTCAACAGCATTTTGTGAACACTCTAAACAAAAGACTAATAGCGCCCTTAACACAATGCGTCGAGGGCTTCATACACCTGGCATACCATGTAAAGCAGTATTACTTCCAGTGTGAAAGAGATGGCGCTAGACGACCTATATAGCGCTGTCCCTTTCCCACACTGGAAGTAATACTGCTATAAGACATCGAAATCCCTATTTCGAAAAAACTTACAAGTATAGTAGTTATTATATTTTATTTATATCAATTATAAAATACACGCTTAATTTGAATTCCCAAACACATTTTCCGTCAAATATTCGTACATTTTCTCCGTTTCTCCTTCAACTAATGTATTATTAATTCTACATCCAATATCCCAAACTGTGGATATCAGACAAAGGTTTACACCGAGCTATAATAAATGGAGAAACCCTCAAACAAAAAATTAATAATTTTCATCTGTTCTAAACGTATTATTATTATTAATACTTCAATGATTATTATAAAGATAATGGAAAGTCCTATAAATGTGATTTAATATTTTCTGGATATATTGTTCTGTCTAACATTTCTGTCAGATAAAATGACAAATTTGTGAAAATATATCACAAAAAGAGTTAGTTATTCATTGGTAAAGCAAGTGGCGAAACTGGCCCTTAGATATCACAGAAATAATTTAATTATAAAAGGTGTTTACATTAGCTAATTTTAAGATAATTTATATGTCGGAGAATTTAAATAACTCTCCATAATTAATTATAATTAGATAGATATGTGAAATAATATTAAATAATGACTAAGTGCGCGCACACCTTACGCGGTCGATGGTAGTACCGAGACTATAATATCATCTACTGACTCAAGGAATATAAACCATAGCATGGCCCGTAAGCCCATGCATTTCATATCAATTCAATATCGATATTATGTTGTACACCATAGAGTACATTGTAATAGGAAGGTATAGCCACATAACAACTACTCTGTTCTAATTCTCTCACATATATTATATTCCCTCTACCAGAGCTCTATGCGAGGAGCGAGTGCCTTTCTTCCTAATAATAATTAGGAGAGCCACATAATTTAAACATATCTTATTATTAAACACCGGCTTCATAAAGTTAGATATTCGATAACAACACATTAATGTGGACGACTACACATCCATAGCTTTCTATTTAAAGATTAATCCATACTTAAAATAATTAAAAGGTAATGAAATATATTATTATAAAAATGCCTTCTCCAAATTTTCACACACAGTCAGGTGGCGGCTCCATCTATTATTCACTGGCAGATATTTCGTAATTTTGCGAAGTGATACCGTTGTCAGTGTATGGATATGGCTTTTTATTTCTTTTTACTGAATATTCATAGGACATTTAGTACATACTAGCTGTGCTCTGCGGTTTTACCCGCAGTGCTCAGCTCCTGTTGGTCTTAGCGAGATGATATATATTATATAGCCTATAACCTTCTTCGATAAATGGGCTATCTAACACCGAAGGAATTTTTCATATCGGACCAGTAGTTCCTGAGATTAGCGCGTTTAAATAAACAAACTCTTCAGCTTTATAATATTAATTTAGATTTAATTGAATTGTAGAGTAAAAAAATAATCAAATATCTTCGTCTTTAATTTTATAAAGTAAGCATGAATACTCCATTCTCTTCTCCTTACTTAAGTATAATATTATACTAGATTTCCGCCCTCGGCTTCAGCCGCGTTTTCAAAGGAAAACCCGCATAGTTCCCGTTCCCGTGGGATTTCCGGGATAAAACCTATGTGTTAATCCAAGTTACCCTCTATATGTGTGCTAGCTGCTAAATTTCATTGTAATCGGTTCAGTAGTATTTGCGTGAAAGAGTAACAAACACACACACACATCCTCACTAACTTTCGCATTTATAATATTATATAGTAGGATCAAGGTTTTACATGTTAATACTAAGATTTTAGTACGTATAATAAATTATCAGAAATACCATTTATCACGGTGTGTATTAATGTTTTATTGTTACAAGAACAAAGCGACGTAAAATTATACGCGTATTGTTTGCGATAATTGAAACAGAAATGAAATCAATTGAGCCGTTGCAGAGCTGTTAATTAATAATGTACGTTTATTTCGTCGTTAAACTTGCCTATTTTCTATTGGCTAGAAGTAGGTTTGTTATTTTCAAATAAAGTAGAAAGCATTTGGCTGATAATTTTAACGATTACATAAAGCTTGAATCAAGAAAGGAAATATTATGATCACTAGCTTTTCGCCCACGTAGTCAAAGGAAAACCCGCATAGTTCCCGTTCCAGGGATTTCGGAATAAAAACTACCTATCCTATGTGTTATTCCTAGTTACCCTCTACGAGAAAAATTTTATGAAATTCGGTTCAACAGTTTTTGCGTGAAAGAGTACCTAACAAACACACAAACTTTCGCATGAATAACTTTTTTCTAAGAAAATTTAAATAAGTCGATATATTTTAAAACTATAATATAATATGTATTATTGTAAGTACCTTAAATTTTCTTAATAATAAATAAATATCTGCATGTCTCATACATGACTTCATATTCAATTCTCATTTAATAAAAAAATAAAGGTATATCCACATGTTATTAGCAAAACGTCTGCTGAGTCGGCAGTCGCGTGCCAAGTGCGATCCGAGCCTAAGTTGCGTGAAAATGGCCGATGCATACATAATGCAACTTAAATAATAACTTAGATTGATGAAGCTATCAAGAGTGCTTAGTTTTAAGTAACTTGTGTTTTTAATTTTTTTGGGATATTGAGTTTATAACTATGTTGAGAGCCCGACTGTGGCTTTAAGACGTAATAAAAACATACATATCGATGTTTTTAGGGAGGGAAAACTGTGAAAATCTATTTTTGTTTTGTTTTTTAACTGTAACGTAGATTTTGTTGTGCAAACAAGGATCATTTATATCACTACATAGTATAAAACAAAGTCGCTTTCCCTGTCCCTATGTATGCTTAAATCTTTAAAACTACGCAACGGATTTGATGCGGTTTTTTTAATAGATAGAGTGATTCGAGAGGAAGGTTTTAGTATATAATTTATTATGTTTTAGACAAAGCGGGCGAAGCCGCGGGCGGGAAGCTAGTTATGAATAAAATAAAAAAACCGGTGATCTTAATCTTTTATTTCTATATCTACTTATTCATAACATACAAAAATAACTATAAATACGTTTACTAATTATTGTTCAATAAAACCAACAAATCTGTACTTAACATTTTTATATGAAATTTTTTTAAAGAATAGAATCGATATATTAAAAAAAATATCCAATCTGTACTTAACTAAAATGCACTAATATCAAATAACATGGGTAATAAGTACTTATACATTAATACAATCTTTATTACTTTGAGATACACATTACATATGAAACATAAATTTTACAGGTTGAAAATTTTACATAGTACATAATATTACAGGTTCATAAACTTAAATGTTAAAATACAATTACAAAATCCCGCACAAGGCAATGCCTGTCCTCCCAAAAAACAATGCTACAAATAACGTTGTGCACCCATCCTTCCAGAGACCTCAGCCGGAACGACTTAACCGCGATCAGCCGGCGCACCTTCCGCGGCCTCACGGCACTCAAGTCGCTCCATCTCGGCTGGAACCAGATTAAATGTATTGACGATAAGGCCCTGGAACATTTGAAGAGCTTGCAGTATCTGTAAGTATGGAACAATAATGAAAAAAATCTGGTCATAAAATTTTAAACCATATTTAAAAAAATGTTCGTTGTAGTTTTCAATTTAGGGGATTTGTGGGTGATGTCTTAAAGCAGTATTATTTCCAGTATCTAGGTTAAATGACAGCACTTAGAAATTAAAGACTAATAGATTTTAAACGCGATTTATAAATTATATCTCAATGACTGTCTCCCCGCGGGGAGACAGTCTCTCTCTTCTGGCTGTATAATACTCGCGGAAATTCAACCACAATAATTTTTTTTTTATGACATAAGAAGGCAAACGAGCCGACGCCTTGCCTGGTGGTAAGCTAAGTGCGCCGCCCATAGACTACCGCAACTGATGTTACGGGTGTTGCCTACTAGAAGAGGGAAATGGACATGATATTGGGTAAAATAGGATATGCCATCGGTGGATTAGGGAATAGCGTAGTTTATTGGCCTTTCAGGTAGCTGAAAGCTCTTTTTTTAGCCGTTTTTTAGCCATATAAAATGCTATTATACATGTAGGTCGTCCTAGCACCATCACTTTCCTACAGTGGAAATAATACTGCTTTAAGACATCGTGTTATCCCCGATTCCCCGTTTATTCTATTCGCGTTTCGAAACCTATACTTGAGCAGTCAGGGTTCATTTAATAAATTGTGAAAAATGTGTAGTACCTGTTACCCAGTAGTAGCTGTATAGCAGCGATCAAAAGTGTTGTAATAGCGGGAAAGCCGTTATATTCTATAAATTTTAGGTACAATTCCGTCTTCCCCTCATCCTATTCTGGTAGGCAACACAATAACCTCGGTTATGATCTATGAGCGACGCAACATGCTTACCACCAGGCAGTCTGCTCGTTTGCCTCCCGATGCCATATAAAAACATCATCATTATCAGCCTACATTTGTCCACTGCTGGACATAGGCTTCAGTCATATAAAAACATAGTTGTTTTTCCACCTTCCAGGACGTTAAACAACAACAACCTAACCTACCTGTCTCTCGACGCGGCGATGGTAGCACGGCTGCACGCTCTGCGGCTGTTCGACAACCCCGTGGTGTGCGACTGCAGAGTGGCGCGGCTCGGCGCGGCCGTGCGCGCGGCCGGCCTGCTCGGCGTCGGGGCAAGGTGGGTACAACATTATCTATATATACTAGTATTATAGTATATACTTATATAGTATATAATCTATACTAATATTATAAAGCTAAAGAGTTTGTTTGTTTGAACGCGCTAATCTCAGGAACAAGTGGTCCGACTTGAAAAATTATTTCGGTGTTAGATATCGAGGAGGGCTATAGGCTATATATCATCATGTTAAGAACAACAGGAGCAGAGCAATGCGGGTAAAACCGCGGGGCACAGCTAGTTTATACCGGGTGTGATCGTTAAGTGTGCACAGGCGATTACTCCGTAACTATTGCAGATATCAAAAAACTTTAAACTGATATTGAAAGTACTATACCTAAATAGTAAAATGACAATATAGAGAAAATACAGGACACTGTACGAAAACAACACGACGCATCTGTCGCTGGATGATTGCAGGTCAACACATAGAGGATTACTAGAATAGCATCATGCAGGAATGCTACGATAAGAAACTTGAACTTTTACACCATTCTTGCCGAAGGTCCATGAAAATAATTCGCTTTCTAAAAAGCTGTTATTTAATTACGAATATATATTATCATCCGTAAGACACGATAAATCTTACTCTTGTCTTGGACTCTGATCAATTAATGTTTATTTTCCAGATGTCAGGCACCGGCCGCGCTGCGCGGAGCCTTCCTCAGCGAAATAGAACCACACGAGCTAGTTTGTAACGGTAAGTATACCTTCATCCATGCTATAAGGATAAATATGAACAGACATAAGACAAATGACAGATTTCATCTAAAGACGTGTTATACCACGCCATTTAAATTGTACTGTACAAAATAGAGTACCAACAGAATTAAAATTCTGATGCATTGTCCCATAAATTAAAGTCATTAATTCAGTAATTCTGAAACATTGAAGAAGCGTATCAGCAATATAAAATCCCTTTTGAGAGAAGACGTAGAGGCGTCGGTCAGCAAGTATTTTTTATACTTGATTTTGTGAATTACAATAGCAGGAGGCGCAATAGCAAGTTGGTTCAGTCAGGCAATCACCTCTATTCTATCGATATTCTGTAGCGCGTACAACCTACCTATAGCTGTGAAAATATCTGAACCTTGTCACCTAAACAATAAGATCGTATTTCCAAGCACAGATTTTCATATTGCTAATCTGTAGCATATCCAACTTATCTATAACTTCAAAAACAATCTGAACCCTATCACCTACACAATAAGGTCGCATTCCCAGGCCCCAACACAGCCACGACAGCGGAGTGCTCCGCGGAGGCGCGCTGCCCGCCGCCGTGCCGCTGCTCGCCCGACGGCACCGTGGACTGCCGGGAGCGGCTGCTCGTCGCCCTGCCCGCTGCCATACCGCATCGCGCTACTGAGATGTGAGTCACTGCAAAAAAAATGTGTGCGTGTATTAGTGTACACACGTAAGAAGTGAAACTTCTTTATGACCTAATTTTTCAAAAAATAATTTACTATATGCAACTTTACAGAAATACGTCGAATCACGCGTGGTAGGGATATGAAAAAGATGGCCCGTAACGGAAAAATGTCACGCGTAACGAAAAAATGTTACACAAAATTTTTTTCCAACCCCGATAAAGAAGTTTCACTTCAAAAACATGTATGCTGAGCACACGTGTCGGGAGTGAAACTTCTTTGGCTACGAACTACTCTCAACGCGCATAAAATTTCACTTCAAAAATGAAGCCAATGAAGAAATATTAAATCCCTCTAAATAGTGGAGAGAAATAAAGATGTAAAGTAAAATAAAATAATCCATTGTTACTTTTGTACGTTACACAAACTCAGACACACACACACACACACAAACAAACACAGACACAATTATAATAATTATAAACGTATTAAAATTGTGTATAATATTTTTTTACCACGTATGTTTCATTCAGAAGCAACCCAAAGTGACGGTCCGATCATTGCGCTATTGCATCAGACACTTTCCAGTAAAAATTATTCAATTTATAATTCACGTATCACTTTCAGACGCTTAGAACAGAACGAGATAACAGAAGTGGGCGCGGGCGCGTTTGCGTCTGTCAAGCGAGTCGCACGTATTGACTTGTCGAACAATAAGATTACGAAGATCGCGGGAGACGCTTTCAATGGTCTGGTGCATCTGACGTCTTTGTAAGTATGAGTTTAACAACAAAGTTGAATAAAACACAAATTTTTCGTGCCCAGAATGTGTATTTTTGGGACCTATGGACCTCTAATAAACTTTGACAATCATATTACTATAATGTTTGTGACCACTGTATGTTATGTAAGAAATTCTTCGTAGTCCACGACCGTACTTTAATATTTTCTTTCTAGTCAACGCCTACTCAATAAATTTATTTTTTTCTTTCTTCATTCATAGTGCCCTGTTTTCAATACGCACAATTTTCTTTTCTTTTTCTTTTTCAGAGTATTGTATGGAAATAAGATAAAGGACTTACCGTCAGGGATTTTCCATGGACTTACATCATTGCAATTATTGTAAGTATTATAAATTTTTGTAAGTTTTAAAACGTGATAAATAATAATTTATTAATGTTACAGAAACGAAACATGCCCAAAGCCCATGGATAATTATTGTTAAACATTATTCGACCACATTATTGGATAATTAATTGTATATTTGATATGTTCTAGGTTACTCAATTCGAACGAAATTTCTTGCGTGCGGAAGGACACATTTAGAGATCTGCAGAGCTTAAAATTGTTGTAAGTAGCCAGATATTACAAGATGTACTTTAAAATATTAATAATACTACAACATAGCGATTCAAAGGGTTCATTAAAAAAAAATGCTTATATTTTGTACGGAACCTAGTGTGGCTAGAGCGAGTCGCACTTAAGTAATTTTTATTAATTTCAGATCGCTCTATGACAACAACATTCGAACTCTACCAAATGGCACTTTCGACGCATTGACCGGCATACAGACGCTGTGAGTAAATGAAAAAATATTAAATATTTTATTTCACAGCATATTAATTTTTGAACAACCTCAGCGTTTCATTTCGAAACCATGATAGTCGAGATGATGACATCATGTTATATACCTTTGAAATCAAATTAATGTTAATTTTATTCAAACGTCTACTATATCAGTTTAAAAAAGAATAAATTAAAAAAAACGATTCAATAACTGCACCCTCTTTATCACTTTTACAAATATTTTCTTATTAAATATCTTTTCAAACCAGACACCTCAGGTACCACCACCTTGTGACGTAATTATTACTAAACCATAAATATGTATACTAAACTTAATAAAGAATTAATTACAACAAATTCCATGTAATGATTTTAAGCTATTGCATAGCTTCTATCGCGGGCATCGCGGGCCTTGAGCGCGGGGACCGAATCGAGAAATTCCGTAACGAAAAAACCTCACGCTCCCCACTCCGACGGGCACGGAGGTGTGGCTTGAAGGCATAGCATGCAATAGCTTTACCGCGGCAGTCCCCGAGTGCCACATTCATTTATTTATTCTCACACCAGACACCTCGGGTGGAACCCGTTTTCTTGCAAGTTTTTGTTATAAGTGTTACTGTTCTATAATAAAGGATTAATTATTACAAGCTTTTCGTATTAAATATCTTATAATTCCAGGTATTTTGTTCAATAAATGATTTTTATTCGTTTAATTAATTCTCACGAATAATTATATATTATTTTATTATTAATCGTTTAATTAATTCTAATACCAGACACCTCGGCCGGAACCCGTTCTCGTGCGACTGTTCGCTGCGCTGGCTGGCGCGCTACCTGCGCCGCAACCCGATCGAGACGTCCGGCGCCAAGTGTGACGCGCCCAAGCGGGTCAGTCGCAAGCGTATTGACGCGCTAAGGGAGGACAACTTTAAGTGCAAACGTGAGTTGTTTTGAAATAAAGGTATTTAGAGAAACAGGTTATAAAAAAAATATTTTGTCGTTTTTACAACAATTTTTCAATGAAAGATGTTGAAAATTACCCTAACCCTAACCCAACCTAATCCAAATTTTTATTAAAAAAGAAAGTTCAAAGAAAACACTGCCTGATATTTGCGGAGGCAGAGTTTCGTTTCAGACAATTTTTAGCAATATTGTGTCTTTGTAGTCGTTTATTACATCAATGTTAAGATTATAAATATGTACTTGTAGTATATTCTTATTTTATTTATGCCAGTATTATGCATTAAAAAAAAATGACTGTTGACCGGATTATTATATACTAACTTTCCGCCCGAGGCTTCGCCCGCTTTGTCTAAAACATAATCACTACATAGTATAAAACAAAGTCGCTTTCCCTGTCCCTATGTCCCTATGTCCCTTTGTACGCTTAAATCTTTGAAACTACGCAACGGATTTTGATGCGGTTTTTTTTAATAGATAGAGTGATTCAAGAGGAAGGTTTATATGTATAATAACATCCATCAAATAGTGGAGAAGTACTGTTATTTTTGAGGTTTCTAATGTGATGTCGTAAAAAATTACATTTTTTCCGCTTACATTACAAACGCAGGCTGAACCCTACGAGTTTTATCAAAATAATGTACTAAGTATTATACACATTGAAAAGGTCTACAGAAAAGTCCGCGATGGTATATGTCTATCTCTTATGGATAACCCACAATAACTTTTTTTTGTCATTTACTTTTTACGACAAATAATGGTTAATTTTCGAAGCGATTTTAACCAATACAGCATTAATCCTTAACCAATTAAATACCTTGAATACATTGTTCATTTAATATAGATCTATATGGCCCTTTACACCGTATGATTTAAGTGAATATTTTCGAAGATATTACAGATTTAAAAATTGCGGGACGTAGCGTTTCCGGCGGTACCGGCCGGCCGCCCGGCTATCGCTGCGGGCCGCTATGTTTTTACCTACAACGTTCACAGTTTTTCTGTACTTAGTGTATTTAGTATCAGCAATGCACCCGTGCGAAGCCGGGGCGGGTCGCTAGTAAATTATATACTAAAACCTTCCTCTTCAATCACTCTATCTATTAAAAAAACCGAATCAAAATCCGTTGCGTTTTAAAGATTTAAGCATACATAGGGACATAGGGACAGAGAAAGCGACTTTGTTTTATACTATGTAGTGATTACCCTTTGAGGTCTCTGCGTGACCACGCTCGCTGTAAAGTGTTCGAAACGTTGGTCTGGTTGATATTATAAGAAGAGAAGAGATAAGAGACAATGAAACTTAACTTAGCTAAAATACGTTAAAAAGTCTTTAATTTTTAAATAACAAGCTTTCCGCCCGCGGCTTCGCCCGCGTTTTCAAAGAAATACCCGCATAGTTCCCGTTCCCGTGGGATTTCCGCTATAAAACCTATCCTATGTGTTAATCCAAGTTACCCTTTATATGTGTGCTAAATTTCATTGTAATCGTTTCAGTAGTATTTGCGTGTGAGTAACAAACACAAACATACACATCCTCACAAACTTTCGCATTTATAATATTATATTAAGCAGGCCTCGAGTATTATAAATAAACAATTAATGCCTTTTTTAACGCGATTTATTCATTATAATATTATCCCTTACGGGAGCCCAATCCCAACAGTGATGATGATGATGATGTTTCCAGCGGGTGAGGACACACTAGAAGCATGCGGGGACGAGCCCCCGTGCCCCGCGCAGTGCGCGTGCTCGCGCGGCAGCTCGGGCCGCGGGCTGCGCGTCGCGTGTGCGCGAGCTGCTCTGTCGGATATACCACGCGACCTGCCGATGGACACGCATGCCCTGTAAGTATACAGATAAATTGAAATGAACTCTGGAGGGGAGTACTTGAAATACTGAAGATAGCAAGGTAATACTGAGGATGAAAGGAAAAATGGATCCATATATCCATATATTCCGTTATTTTTAAAAAGAAATACAACTGCATTCAAAGATTTTCGAAAATTCACTTGCTTCGACCGGGACCAGAGCCCATCGAAAATTTCCACACTGTAGATGTAAATAAATAAATTAATAATTGAGTTGCAGAACATTTTTTGTTTATTGTCTTAGTATAGTTTATTTCTCTGGATTTGAAATATCATATCATAATTTTTTTTATTTTTTTTTCTAAAACAATTTCTTCTTCACATGCTATAAGTATACGGCCGCGGACTAATATATTTATAGTTTGCGTTCGTACAATAAATTATGCTGCTTCATATTTCTTAAATAAATATTATAATTGTTTCTTTTCTGTTATTTTTTTCTGACTAAATGCTAAAATAGACAGACATCGAAAAATGAAAAGTAACATCATTCTTTCACGTCTGTTTACACGTCTTATTCGTGTTTCCAAAATTATGCTCCAGTTTTAAATAAATAAATCCTTTATTTGCATTTAAACATGGTATTTTAGGGTGTTATAACTTACAATATAATATTACAGCATGTTTATTGTTTAGCCGTTATTTAACAGCGTGCAAATTATTTTATTACATATCTATAATCAAAGTGTCTTAATTCATTTGTCATTCATTCACATTATTCATTAAACAATTACATTCTACAGACGTGTCCGAAGATTTAACACATCTTCGGACACGTCTGTAGATGCCTATGGGCTGTGAAATTGCTTACCATCAGGCGATCCACTTCGCTCGGCTCGTTTGCCTACTTTCATATAAAAAAGTCATATAATCACGAATCACTTTTTCTTGCAGCATAATGCCAGACAACAATCTTGGCCAGATCAAGTCTGACGGCTTCCTCGGTCGTCTGCCAGATCTCACCAAGTTAGATTTTAGGAACAATGGTAAGATTTCATGTTTATATTAATTATTTTGGCGAAGCTTGTCTTTAAACTCACTATGAGTGAGTGCCTTATTTCCTAAAAATAATTTATGTTGTAATCCAGATTATTACCTAATTATTAATATTTATCCAATTTCATTATTTTGTCGTAAATTATATTAACTGTGACGATGACTTTCAACCAGCACTTGGCCAGCGTGGTAGATTATAGCCTGTACTAGATACAGGCAGATATACCACATACCTTTTCCGCCCATTTCCCAGCAGTGTGAAGTCCCAGCAGTGTGAAGCCAGGATGAATGACATGTATAAACGGTCCGCTTGTGGTTCATATAATATAGGTAAAAAGTGAAGTCCCATGTCCCCTAGTGGGGTAAGGGCAGATGCATACATCTGTTTCACTGATCAATTTTCTTTAGGGAAAAGTAGGTGATCAGCCTTCTGTGTCCTGCCAGACCGAGACATTTTTTTTTTCTTAGTCTCTACCGGGAATCGAACCCAGGACCCCTCGGTGTTACGCTCACGCGTCAACCACTGTACCAAGGAGGCGTGTCCCAGCAGTGGAAACGTATATGATTTTGACGATGACGATGATGACTGCCACAAAAATTTGTCAAAAATTTCGTCAAATCTTGTTCACTTTTCTATCAAAATAACTAGAATCTTCAGATGCATTTCAGTTTTTTATAGCCCTTTTAATGTTACTTCCCCAGGTATCACCATAATAGAGGACAACGCATTTGACGGCGCTGCCAACATCCAGGAACTACTGTTAGACTCCAACCTGCTTGAGACAGTGACTGATAAAATGTTCTTTGGACTTCATAGCTTGACTATATTGTAAGTAATTTATGGTTTTACTTGAGAAAACAGCAATTTTTACGTGTCTAGTATATTCCCTAATAATCTATTAAAACAATTAGTGGTTAAGCAAGCAGATATTAGATAATGACTTATTTTTCTAATAGCTAATTTGTTTCTGAAAAAAATAGGCCAGTTCACGGCTTCCTGTTATCATTCATCACAATCATATACTATGGAAATTTAAAAAAAAAGTTTATTTATGTTACTACTTCCTTTCCACCCGTGGTTTCGTCCGTTTTGTCTACCTAATAAATTATATACTAAAACCTTTCTCTTGAATCACTCTATCTATTAAAAAACTGCATCATAATCCGATACGTGTTTCTAAAGTTTTAAACATACATAGGGACAGAGAAAGCGACTTTGTTTTATACTATGTAGTGATTAGGAATATTATTAGAAAATTGGGAACCCGGCTCTTTTTTAAATTTGATTTTTTAATCGATATATTCATGTTTATTAACATTTGTTTACAGATCACTATCGGATAATAAAATACGCTGCATCGCTCCAGGATCCTTCGACCATCTCAGCATGCTGTCCACACTGTGAGTACAAATCGATTGCTAGGTTCTATATATAGAAGACTTGCTGCTGCTGCGCTCCGCTTCATATTAGTCCTGTATATAGACAGACTAGCTGTGCCCCGCGGTTTCACCCGCGTAGCTCCGCTCCTGTTGGTCTTAGCGTGATGATATATAGCCTATAGCCTTCCTTGATGAATGGGCTATCTAACACCGAAAGAATTTTTCAAATCGGACCAGTAGTTCCCGAGATTAGCGCTTTCAAACAAATAAACAAACTTTTGAAGTAAAGATTACGAGGACTAATTAAAAAGTTAATCAAATTTGAATTATATTTTTAACCGACCTCAAAAAGGAGAAGGTTATCAATTCAACAGGTATTTAGTAAATAGCACGTCTAAATAATATCAAATCTTTTATACTTATATACTTTTCCGGTATACTCTTATATACTTTTCCGTTTTGAAGTCCGTTTTTAACGTTTTATTCAGGACGTTATCAGGCAACCCGCTCGAGTGCACATGCCACACAGCATGGCTGGCGAGCTGGCTCCGCGCGCGCCGCCT
>CAJQZM010042113.1:0-36857 GCA_907164665.1 Colias nastes | reverse complement strand
TTACTATGAAAATAATACTATGAATTGGGAGCTGAAGTGTAGCAGTTCAAGAGTTGACAGATAAATGAATATATTATAATAAAATATAATATAATATAGTAGCTTACCGCCCGCGGCTTCGCCCGCTTTGTCTAAAACCTAATAAATTATATACTAAAACCTTCCTCTTGAATCACTCTATCTATTAAAAAAACCGCATCAAAATCCGTTGTGTAGTTTTAAAGATTTAAGCATACATAGGGACATAGGGACAGAGAAAGCGACTTTGTTTTATACTATGTAGTGATTATATATATAATAAATAAATAGATCTTTATTTCAGACACATTATCGATATTTATATAATAACAATTACAATTGCAATATTTAGGACAATTAACTATTAACGGTTCTTATTAAGATGAACACATAACCAATACTTAAGAATGAAATGGAAAGAACAGTCGTTCAAGTACTCGGACAGTGTAGATATAATTTTGTTATTAGATACGCGACCAAAAAGATGCTATTCGCAATCTAATAATTGCGAAGAAGTCATTGATGCCGCCATCTGCAAACATGCTAGACGCACTACAGTACCTACCTACCTAATGGTGACAATGTGGGAATGAAAGATTGTTAAACAAATAAAATCTTTATTGTGCTTTAAACATGGTATTAAAAATGATACAATAAATTTTAATACAGTACAGACATGTCCAGCCAGAATATAACATGCAAATGTTACCATAAAGATATGAATTATATGTGATTTTTTTTGAAGTGAAACTTTTTTATCGGGGTTGGAAAAAAATTTAGTGTAACATTTTTTCGTTACGCGTGACATTTTTCCGTTACGCGCCATCTTTTTCTTATCCCTACCACGCCTGATTCGACGTATTTCTGTAAAGTTGCATATTGTAGTAAATTATTTTTTGAAAAATAAGGTCATAAAGAAGTTTCACTTCTTACGTGTGTACACTAGTACACGCACACATTTTTTTAAGTTAGTGGATATTTTGTAATTTGAAATGTCGATTCATTTCGGAAAATGCAAAATTTGGTTTTAAAACCGCCCCTTCTCTCTCACATTGCTTGGACGAAGGTATACTTACCGTTACAAACTAGCTCATGAGGTTCTATCTCGCTGAGGAAGGCTCCGCGCAGCGCGGCCGGCGCCTGACATCTGCAACATAGAGATTTCGTCAGAGTCAAATTACCTAATGAAATTCAAGTTAGTCGTAAGTTGTGTTATAGATAGTAATTTAATAATGGCCCCTTTAAATGCGAATTTTCATAGTGCGTTCCTATACTATAAAAGGAACTATGGTGTAAAAGTTCAACTTTCTAATCCTACCACTCCTTTTATGATGCTATCGAATACTAATCGTTTTTGTGTTCATATTAGTCCTGTATATAGACAGACTAGATGTGCCCTGCGGTTTTACCCGCATTGATCCGCTCCTGTTGGTCTTAGCGTGATAATATATTATAGCCTATACTCTATAGCCCTCCTCGATAAATGGGCTGTTTTTATTTATACATTTATTGTTTTATTCAGGAAAACATTTACAATTCTTAAATAGGTAACTACTAAACAATAAAAAATACACTTAAAATCTAAAATTATATAAAAGAAAATTTAATAAAAGCAGGGAATGTTCCCTGAAAAGGTCTTGGCTCATCACATTGTCATAGTTCTAAGAACCATAACGCTGATATTCTGCTATCTAACACCGAAAGAATTTTTCAAATCGGACCAGTAGTTTCTGAGCACGTTCAAACAAACAAACTCTTCAGCTTTATAATATTAGTATGTTGTACCCACCTTGCCCCGACGCCGAGCAGGCCGGCCGCGCGCACGGCCGCGCCGAGCCGAGCCACTCTGCAGTCGCACACCACGGGGTTGTCGAACAGCCGCAGAGCGTGCAGCCGTGCTACCATCGCCGCGTCCAGAGATAGGTAGGTTAGGTTGTTGTTGTTTAACGTCCTGGAAGGGGGAAAAGTAACAACTATGTTGAATTTGATATTTTTGGTTTTATGGCATTCAAATGCTTTAGAAATACAAATTTATAAAGAATAGAAAAACGCGCGGTGTGTCCCTTAGACACATAAAACTGAAAGAATAGAATAAATTCGATCGCTCTGGCGGGCCACGAGTGGCTGATTGGTCAAGCAATCGCCCTGGATTGGCGTGAAAGGATGCGGGTTCGAGTCCCGCCTCGTGATCGAATTTTTTCTAATCTTTATAAATTTATATTAACAACTAAATTTTAATATGGCATCGGTATTCAAACGAGCAGACGCACTGCCTGGTGGTAAGCATGTTGCGTCGCTAATAGACGACCATAACCGAGGTTATTGTGTTGCTTACCAGAATAGGATAAGGGGAAGACGGAATTGTACCTAAAATCAAAACATTTTTCATCGCTGCTTTGCAACTACTAGCCGCTTACAATTACAACGAATTTTTCACAATTAACGAAATAAATCCAGACTGCTCAACTATAGCTTTCGAAAGGAGAACAGGGGGATACCACGATGTCTTAAAGCATTATTATTTCTAGTGTAGGAAAGGGATGGCGCTAGACGACCTATATAGCTCTGTCATTGTATTTTCTTGTTTGATTTTACGTGAATATTATACAAGAAAGAGACTGTCTCCCCGTGACCACGCTCGCTGCAAAGGTACGATACGTCGGGATAATAATAATGAATAAATCACGTTTAAAATCCTTTAAAGTTTTTAATTAGCGCTGCCATTTTACCTAAACCCTGGAAATAATACTGCTTTAAAACATTAAGGTAACTCCCCTGAATTGAAAAATACAACGAATTTTTTTTAATATGATGTCAAATTTTATCACCAGATTTTTTATTATTGTACTAAAACTATTTTGTTTACTTACAGATACTGCAAGCTCTTCAAATGCTCCAGGGCCTTATCGTCAATACATTTGATCTGGTTCCAGCCGAGATGGAGCGACTTGAGTGCCGTGAGGCCGCGGAAGGTGCGCCGGCTGATCGCGGTTAAGTCGTTCCGGCTGAGGTCTCTGGAAGGATGGGTGCGCAACGTTAGATGTAGCGTTGATTTTTGGGAGGACAGGCATTGCCTTGTGCGGGATTTGTAATTGTATTTTAAAATTTTAGTTTACCTAAGAACTTGTTATGTACTATGTAAAATATTAAATCTGTAAAATTTATGTGTGTGTATAGTCTTAGCTTAAAGTAATAAAGATTGTATTTTTCTATAAGTAACTATTGTAGATGTTATTTGAGATTAATGTATTTTAGTAAATAGAGATTATATATATTTATAAAGAATAGGAAAATATCGATCACGAAGCGGGATTCGAATACGCGTCTTTCACCGTGATCGAATATTTCTATTCTTTCAAAATTTATCATTTATAAAGCATTGGAATTATTTTTGTTTTTTATGATTAAGTAATTATAGAAATAAAATAAATGTGAAGGAAATGTTTTTTTTTTTGTTGTATTTTTTTCATAATTATCATAATGTCCTTGTTTTAGCACATTTAATTTCTGTAAAAAGATTTTGAATGCCCCAATTACCTACGTTACAGCAGTTTTTCAGTTTTTTTTTCAAAAAACGTCCATACATATATGTTTTTTAATTTACGTCCTATAGACACAGTATGGCTCTCAACATAGTTCTAAACTTAATATCCCAAAAAATTCAAAACACAAGTTACTTAAAACTAAGCACTCTTGATATCTTCATCAATCTAAGTTATTATTTAAGTTGAATTATGTATGCATTCCCCCATCGGCCATTTTCACGCAACTTAGGCTCGGATCGCACTTGGCACGCGACTGCCAACTCAGCAGACGTTTTGCTAGTAACATGTGGATATGCCCTTATTTTTTTTATGAGAATTGAATATGAAGTCATGAGACATGCGGATATATCCTTATTATTTTTTTATTAAGAATATTTAAGCATGTCTTTTTATTTATACCTATAAATATAAAGTAGAGCTTTTACTTGATAGTGAATAGACATACAAACATACAACTTTTATGATTTTAGAGCATTTTTACTGAAAATAATGTAGAGGTCATAGCTACATGGTGTACATAATAATTTTGTATTACATTTGAATCAAAATAGCGATTCAAGTTTTATGCAATATATTCGTTAAAAGCGTTCAAATGTGTTCTATTTTATTTGAAAACTAGCTTTCCGCCCGCAGCTTCACCCGCTTTGTCTAAAAACCGAATAAATTATATACTAAAACCTTCCTCTTGAATCACTCTATCTATTAAAAAAACCGTATCAAAATCGGTTGCGTAGTTTAAAAGATATAAGCATACAAAGGGACATAGGGACAGAGAAAGCGACTTTGTTTTATACTATGTAGTTATAACAAACCGACTCCTAGCCAATAGAAAATAGGCAAGTTTAACGACGGAATAAACGAACATTATTAATTAACAGCTCTGTAACGGCTCAATTGATTTTCATTTCTGCTTCAATTATCGCGAACAATACAAGTATAATTTTACTACGCTTTGTTCTTGTAACAATAAAACATTAATATAACACACCGTGACATGGTACTTCTAATAATTTATTATGTACTAAAATCTTAGTATTAACATGTGAAATGTTGATTAAGATTTAATTTATGACGCAATAACAATTGAATTAAATATTTTATGACTTATTATAGAAATTAAAATCATACAGTTTTACACCTCTGCTGGGAAATCGGGATAAAATTCTAGTCAAAACCATAGTTTAAAAACATAATCTAGTTCTCTAGTTTCAAAGTACCTAACTTATTAAATAAGAGAATGAAAAGCTACAGCAATTAATAACCGATCCCAAGTATATTTTAAAGAGACCAAGTTTATATAGTGTTAAAAATAAGTTGACTCATAATTACATAATACTATATTTCCGCCCGCGGCTTCGCCCGTGTTTTCAAAGGAAAACCCGCATAGTTCCCGTTTCCGTGGGATTTCCGGGACAAATTCTATCCTATGTGTTAATCCAAGTTAGCCTCTATATGTGTGCTAAATTTCATTGTAATCGGTTAAGTAGAATTTGCGTAAAAGAGTAACAAACACACACATCCTCACAAACTTTCGCATTTATAATATTAGTAGGATACAATTTTTTTAAGTAATGAAACATACAATACCAATACAATGATTATTTATATGAATTAAAATGTTTATAGATAATAGGAATATTCAGTAAAAATCAATTAAAAGCCATATCCATACAATGACAACGGTATCACTTCGCGAAATTACGAAATATCTGCCAGTGAATAATAGATGGAGCCTGACTGTGTGTGAAAACTTGGAGAAGGCATTTTTATTACATTTTTTATTTTATCAATTACCTATGTAAAAATAAGCTTCTTTTTAATTATTTTAAGGTATAGGTTTTGAATGCGATCATTCAGTACCCTTGTCTGCTTATTTCTTATTAATGAAAATCAAATTTTGTAAATTCGTATTCGTATGTATTTAAGGAAAATACATCGCTCTTCTAATTATTTGGCCGTGATAGAATGTTCCGTATTACGACTGTCTGATAAAATCCCTGCTAGCCTATATGTATTTAACAAATATTTTCTAACGTTATTTGTCATTTTGACAAATAACATACCTAAACAGAGGTCGTGGTTTTGTAAAACCACCTATAAATGATTTTCATTATCTTTATAATAATCAAAGTATAAACAATAATGTGTTTAAACGGATATAAATATTAATAATTTTGTAAGTTTTTGTTTGAGGGTTCCTCCATTTATTATAGCTCTATGTAAACCTTTGTCTGATATCCACGGTTTGGGATATTGGGTGTAGAATTAATAATACGTTAGTTGAAGGCGAAACGGACAAAATGTACGAATGTTTAACGGAAAATGTGTTTGGGAATTTCAAGTTTCAATGTGTATTTTATAATTGACTAGCTGTTCTCTGCGGTTTCACCCGCATTGCTTCGCTCCTGTTGGTCTTAGCGTGATGAGGAAGGAAGGCTATAGGAATATAGGCTATAGGCTATATGCCTATAGTCTTCCTCGATTAATGGGCTATCTAACACCGAAATAATTTTTCAAATCGGACCAGTAGTTCCCGAGATTAGCGCGTTCAAACAAACTCTTCAGCTTTATAATATTAGTATAGCGGTTCTTACCGATGGCTTATCCGCAGTTGAAATCGCGGGTCACGGCTTGTATTAAATTTAATATATCTTCCACTAACTCTTGCTATATATGCTATCTATATTGCATATCAAGAACATTTTGACTGACCGGTTGGCTTAGTTGGTAGTGGCCCTGCCTTCCAAGCCAGAGGTCGTGGGTTCGATTCGCATCCGGGGCAAATATTTGTGTGATGAACATAGATATTTGCTCTGTGTCTGGGTGTTAATTGTCTATATAAGTATTTAATTAAAATTATATATGTATGTTTATCAGCCATCTGGTTTCCATAACACAAGCGAAAGCTTATCTAGTATGGGATCAGATCGTGCCGTGTGTGAAAATTGTCCTGAATATTTATTTATTTATTTTGTTTAACCTGACTCATACTTTACAAATAATAATTTAAAATAATTATTTGGTTTAGACTCTTTAGTTGAGCCAAAATATTAGCTAGTCGATTCAGTACATGAATCTCTCATCAAGAGTTACCATGATGTCTTATAGCAGTGTTACGTCCAGTGTGGAAAAGGGACAGCACTATACAGGTCGTCTAGCGCCATCTCTTTCCCACACTGGAAGTAACACTGCTTACATGGTATGCCAGGTGTATGAAGCCCTCGAAGCATTGTGTTAAGGGCGCTATTAGTCTTTTGTTTAAAGTGTTCGCAAAATGCTGTTGAGCTGCCCTTGCGTTTGTATCGAAGGTGCAGGGGCTTAATATATTTAATTGTATGGGGTAGTTTTTGATAGTCTAAGATCCCACCGCAGGATTAGAGCATTCACAGTTTTTTTTGCTAAAACCAAACTTTTATGTATATTTTTAATTAGGAGAATATATATCGACTAGATTGCCAGTCAAAATATGGCCGCAAACATTTTTAATAAAAAAAAATTGGTTGTTTGTAAAGTAGGTTTACGATCGAGATGTTTACGTGATAACATAATGCAGTGGCAGCGCTCGAGATGAGACGGGAGATCGGTCCGTCTCTCTCTCGTTATACCTGCGATCGCGCTCGTGAGGTTTTGGTGTGACACAAGTTTCTGAACATGTCACCCGACTAAAACGATTTTAAAAACGTTATCACGTCAAAAAATTAATCGATTTTTCGAGAAACATTTCGTTCACTACTTATTTATAAGTAATTGACGGAAAAGAATAGCTTTAATTTGATATATGATTCGTAAATGTGCGTTATGAACGTATAAATGGATCGAAATCATCAACCTGTTTGCACCAGGCTGCGAAGATGTTGCAGCCAGGTGAAAAACGGCAACCGTGATTTTTTAGAATCTTTATATGATTTGCCATGATGTAGACTACATATTTTTATATAAATAACAAGTGAACGAAAGGTTTTCCGAAAAATCAATTAGAAAAAATTTAATTATAAATGCTTGCCAAATTTTGACTGGCAACCCAGTCGATATATATTATCCTTATTATAAATATACATAAAATTTTGGTTTTAGCGAAAAAACTATGAACGCACTAATTCTGCAGTGGGATCTTATACTATGAGGGAAATAGTTGTAGGGAAAACTAAGACGGGTTTTGAAACTTTACAATCGTCTAAATTATGAATAGGTACTTAGATATACATTGATTTTGAGGAAAATGCCATAGTATTGTGCCCAAGCTTTGTCCAAGGTATGAAGTGAAACTTTTAAGGCGCGTAGAGTAAAATTTCAAGGTCGCGTCATGGCATTACCGTCACGTCATGGTATAAGGCGACGATTTTGGTATCTTTAAATGTTGCCAAAGAAGTTTCACCTCTCGTGTGCTCGACACACACGCTCTTTTTTTAATCGAATAGGTAATATTCCAATGCAAATAATACAAATGATAGTTTATCCAAAATAGTATGAAGAGTAGTTATTTGAATATTTAGCCCAATTTCGGTAATGGTTAGTTTTATATATTTCTGATATTTTATAGCTTTATGATTTTTGGTAATCTATACTAATATTATAAAGCTGAAGAGTTTGTTTGTTTGAACGCGCTTATTTCGGGAACTACTGGTCCGATTTGAAAAATTCTTTCGGTGTTAGATAGCCCATTTATCGAGGAAGGCTATATGCTATATATCATCTCGCTAAAACCAACAGGAGCCGAGCACTGCGGGAAAAGCCGCGGAGCACAGCTAGTTTGTAATAATTATTCTGCACAACATTACGGTAATATAAACCAAATGCAGTTAATCAAATTATCAACAACATTACATAACATACATTTAAATCAAATATTAAATATTATGATAGATAATTGACTTCCGCCACACAAAATGGCGGCACTTCCGCTCTATTACTGCGACACTCTGTGTAATTGCTTATTAATTGAAGTCACTTCCCAAAACGTGAAACGAGAATTAATTTAGGTTATAAGAGCCATTTGAAACTTGTAAGATGTATTTTGACATTATAACTGCATAGTGTAAAACAAAGTCGCTTTCTCTGTCCCTATATCCCTATGTATGCTTAAGTGTTTAAAACTACGCAATGGATTTTGATGCGGTTTTTAATAGATAGAGTGGTGAAGGAAGATTATAGTTTATAATTTATTGTTTTAGGCAATGCGGGCGAAGCCGCGGGCGGAAAGCTAGTATAGTATAATCCAAATCTAAAAAATAATATAGTTTAAAAAGAAGCGTACACTCATGAAATTATTGTATTGTCACCGATCCTTGATAAGTGTACAAAGTTTGAATTAAATCTGCCCATTTAAAGTGGGTCAAAATCTATATTACCTAATACCTATAGTCGATGATATTTTAAAACATACCTAAATAATGTAATAGGATATTTTTGTTCAAGTTAAATATTAAATTCAAACTATATTACTATCTACAATATTCACACAATATTTTCAGTATCAAAAGGCAGATATAACGAATTGTTGCAGCGCCTACTAATTAAATTTGCTCGAAATTCAGTGAGGCGCCATTTGCCGACTTTAATTTATTTTTAACAAAACTTCATGTTACGAAATATTGTGAATTTTCGAATATTTTTTCCAACTTTTATTCATTAATTTTATATAGTTTTAAATTATTTTATGTAACAGCTTTCCGCCCGCGGCTTCGCCCGCTTTGTCTAAAACTTAATAAATTATACATATTATATGTACTAAAACCTTCCTCTTGAATTTCTCTATCTATTAAAAAAACCGCATCAAAATCCGTTGCGTAGTTTTAAAGATTTAATCATACAAAGGGACATAGGGACAGAGAAAGCGACTTTGTTTTATACTATGTAGTGATAATCTTGTATTTAAATTTTTACTATTTTTATAAAGAAAAGCGTCTTAATATTTTTTTTTTCTTTCTTATATCCTTATTTCAAAGAACTTTAAATTTTTTTATTATATGAAACTTGTATAGTTATTCCTTGTGTTTTATTTTACGCAAGTACATACATTTTAAAAATAAAAACTTAACGGGATTTAAACGCGATTTATTCATCATATTACATAACTAGCTGTGCTCCGCGGTTTTAACCGCATTGCTTCGCTCTTGATGGTCGTATATAGCCTATAATAGCCTTCCTCGATAAATGGGCTATCTAACACCAAAAGAATTTTACAAATCGTACCAGTAGTTCCTGAGATTAGCGCGTTCAAATAAACAAACTCTTCAGCTTTATTATATTAAGTATAGATTTTCGTTACCATAGCAACGTGAAAAAGAAAATGTACAAAATTTCTTTTTTTCACGTAAATATAAAGTACCAATAAACTCGACCGGAAGGAGGGTAGACGACAGGAGCCGGAAGCGCGGCCATCTTACCGGAAGTGAGCGCCGTTAATGAGCTTTGTTTGAAGTTATTCTATTTGAGAATAAAAGAAAATTACTCTAATGCGTTTTTAACCTTTACCTACATAATTGTAATGAAGTGCTTTTTGTATTTTTCTTGACTTTTCCAAAGAATTTCTTAACTTAGGTATACCTATTATAAAAAGGATTTTTTCTTAGTTTCGATTTAACTCAAAAAATATTAGTTTTTTACGAAATTGTACAGTAAAGCAAATCTCTATAATATTATAAAGCTGAAGAGTTTGTTTGTTTAGTTGAACAGGCTAATCTCAGGAACTACGGGTCCGATTTGAAATATTATATATTAGCACATATAGCATATTATATATGGGTCATTGTCAAATTTTGCGCAGGTAAACGTAACTGCAGATTTCAAAAATGTGAAAAAGAAAATATTTTAAAATTGTTCTTTTCTTTATGCCTGTGCCTGTTAAAACAACTGAAGTAGGGTTAATTTAAGTTGGCCGCGATGTTTAGCTAATAATTTAAGATTTATTTCAGATTTAGTGCGTCAGGGTGGTGAAAAAATACAACTCTGTTATCATTACACTTTACCTTTTATCATTAAATTAAATAAGCCAGTCGCACATATTTTGGCTTTTATATTAATTACAGTCTTATATCTTATAATCACCATTAGAAGCACAAGCTTTTTTTAAGTTTTACAGTAATTCATTTAAAATTTTAGTCAACTCTGTTACTTTATGAATAATAACAAACCTTAAATTCTACACAACTCCATGAAATATCTATAAATTAACAGCTAATTACAATATATAACCGCTTCATTAACTGACAAATTAACCTATTGTAATATAGCAGTATTATATTGAATAGCTTTTCCTAAATTTCGTAACTAAGTTCTTTAATCTTCGGGACACGAAAGTAACAGAGTTGTAACACAGTAACTTAGTTGTTCTTTTTGTACTATAAGTGAATAAATTGCATACTCTTGATATGTCGTCACGTTCGAAAAGATTGATTTTGGTTCTTAAAACATTTTTCTTACATGTGGGCTGATTTTTTTCATATGAAACTTTAATCCAAAGCAAGACACTCTTGTATAATTTGTATTTCCTGCCTAGAGAATTTAACGGCCTTCTTGTCAAATATTTTATCAATAGCATACTTTTCCTTCCGATTCTTAACTTTTTCATGGCGTTTTTTTAATAGCATTTACTGGATTTACTGGATTGTCGTCCGTATTTTTAGACTTCTTTCGTTTTTCTCTGTTGCATTGTTTTTAATACGTCTCGTATCTCTTGTTAACTGTTTGTAATTGTTAATTCAATTTTATATAATCTGTAAATAACTGCGATATGTTTCTCTTAACTTGCTTGCTGCTCAGCTAGCGTGAGAAGCATTTTAAGGGCGTTAATAACGGCAGAATATCCTGTAACAATATCTTCAAGGTAACATTTAATTATATATGATTTATTTACATATAACAACTCAAAATTACTTTAGGAAACCGATTATTAAGAAAAAAAAATATTACAAATACTTATAAAATTTCAAACAAAAGTTAAAGAATACATGCTTACTCGACTCTGTTACCATGAGCTAAGTAACAGAATGATGATAACAGAGTTGTAAATTTTACATTCTAAAAGACATAAATCATAGAATAATGCATTTAGTTATTTTTTTATTTCAAATTGAGCATAATTACCCCTTAAACAACAAATTGAACGTAAAATAATAGAAAAAAACGGTTTTACTTACGTTAATAGGTAGGTAACAATGTTGATGCGGAATAAAAACACGCGGCACGTTCAACGCCACGCGGTCGACTGAAATTCAATGTACCCCTCCCCCCGACCTAACGAACGACCACAATGGCTGCAGAAACCTCGCTCAAGCTAATAGAAAGTCGAAAACAGCGCCACCTCTATTTTGAGTAATGATTTATTTAGTAACATAGTAGAGCACACGATTCCAAACACTACGTGGGACAAAGATAATTTTTTTTTTATAAAATAAATTTTAGCACTGATCGGTTTTAAAATCTACTCTTAGAAATATTTACAATATTCTGTTTATAGTAATATTTTAATTGATGTGGGTTGGTATATTGGAAATTGTAGTTATTTTATATTTTCTGTAACGAAGTGCTACTTGGGACAGGTCAAATTTGTATGGAAAACCCTTCTGTTACCAGAAAAAACCACAATGTTACTTTAAAAAATAAAATAAAAAATGAAAAATAGGCCTTTATTTTATTAATATATGTTTAGTAATGCGATTAAGTTTGTATTTGCTATATAGTTTTTAGTGACAGTTAACTTTTTAATGGTATAGAAGTAAAAAAGTTTTGAGGGACAAGTTAACCTGCGCAAAATTTGACAATGACCCATATTAGCACAGATAATACTATACTAGTAGCACAGATATGAGATAATACAATAATATATGTAGTAGTAATAATCTATTTATCGGAGAAAGCTACTTATAGGCTATTTACTGGCTATACATATAATATCATAACGCTAAGAACAAGAACAAAAGAGCGCGCGAGCGGAGTAATGCGGGGAAAACCGCGGGGCACAGCTATTACATATTTTATTTACATTTAATTTAAAAGGTGATGTTCTTATAAATGTACACATTTCTTAATTGCATAAAATTTTCAAGCATTCATAAAAATCCCCAAAGAAGTTATAATAAAAACGAATTCACTTACAAATTCGGAAGCCCCCGAGTTACAAAGGATACAGTTACGCCCCCATGGCCCCCGGGGACAAATTGCATCGGAATTATTCATGCAAGAACGATGGGGTATGGGACGTTGTATGTTTTTATATCAACGACCTGATTCTATACTAATATTATAAAGCTGAAAAGTTTGTTTGAACGCTCTAATCTCGGGAACTACTGGTCTGATTTGAAAAATTCTTTCGGTGTTAGATAGCCCATTTATCGAAGGCTATAGGCTATATATCATCTCGCTGAAACCAACAGGTGCAGAGCACTGTGAGTAAAACCGCGGAGCTCAGCTAGTTTGTGTAAAGAACCGATTTTAAAGCAACTACGGAGTTTCTTGTTCCATTTCGACTCTGCAGATACTGCTTTCCAAATCGGTGGTAAATGGTAAAACTATGTCATGACGATTCAAAAGTGCTTCTAGAAGAAGTCTAATTGAATAAATAAATCTTTGAGTTTGTGTTCGCCTTCCTCCCGTCTTTAAACTATACTGTCCCCATATACCATGATGTCTTATTTATTTATTTATTAAGGCTCATTAGCAGATGTACATAGATGAAATTACATAAAAAATACACAAAAAATATAGAACATGATGGACAACCAATAAAAAATGAGCACTGCATGCACTTTAAAAATACGTTACAACACATTCAATAATCAGTTAATAAAATTATGAATAAGTAAAAATTAATTAATATTATCCTCAATCTCAATTCATAATAAAACAATAATTAAATTAATTATGATTTAAAACAAGTAAAAAGCGAAACGTTACTTTAAAATAGCAGTCTTATAGCAGTATTATTTCCAGTATGGGAAAGTGATAGTGCTAGACGATCTGTATATCGCTGTCATTGTTCCACACTGGAAGTAATATTGCTCTAAGGGATCGTCGTACAGTATAGTTTGAACCACTGTTTTAGCGGGGGAGGTAATAGGGATCTATATAAATTATCAACTCAAACTCAAAAAGGTATTTATTCAATTAGACTTCTTCTAGATGCACTTTTGAATGGTCATAACATAGTTTTACCATTTACCACCGATTCGGAAAGCAGTACGAAGAAGAACCGGCAAGAAACTCCGTAGTTGCTCTTTTAAAATAATGTCAATATAGATTTTAAATAACAATTTTTTATTTGATACGTATTTTCAAAAAGTATTTTGTCTACTTATTTACCGTAAATATTTATTATTTTTAAACCGATTTTTGTGGTCTTTAATAAATTTAACATTAATTATTTACATTTAAGATAATACAAGCTTAACCTTTAAATTCTCACGGGACATTAAAGTCGTTCTATTGTCTCAACGATATTTTTCAAAATGGCCGCCGAAATGTCATGAGGGCGGGAAATTGAAAAGAAATGGATCCTATCTTATCATAATAATGTCAATACGTAGGTTTATGTGTGATATTTATCAAGACATTTGATGCAAAAATACTTATTGAAATCGTATGCTACTAGTATAAAAATAAAAATAATATAATTTTAAGCAGTTCAGTGCAGTTCCATCCCCGAACGAACCCGCGGGTAGAGCAAATATTTCATTAGTTCATGTGTTAATATCCTATGTTACGGTAAAGTTTCCTTCAAATTCGACTAGCAGTTTTTCGTGTAAGAGTAACAAACATACGTAGTACGTACACACATCCATCCTCACAAACTCTCGCATTTATAATATTAGTAGGAAAAGTGTAAATTATAATATGAATGTAGGTAAAAATAGATTTTAAAACGTAACATTCCTAGCTTTGCCTGGTAGAGATAACTGTAGAGTAATAAGGCCGTTCATTGTGCTGTCATTACTATAACAAATATTGTTTCTTTTTACTATTTTATTTTCAAACTAGCTGCGCTCCGCGGTTTCACCCGCGTGGCTTCGCTTCTGTTGGTCTTAGCTTGATGATACATAGCCTATAACCTTCCTCGATAAATGGGCTATTAAACACCGAAATAATTTTTCAAATCGGACCGGTAGTTCTTGAGATTAGCGCGTTCAAACAAACAAACTCTTCAGCTTTATAATATTAGTATAGAGTATAGATAGTTTTAAATAAATAATTCCCTTATCCAACTGAAAAATTGAATAAATCTATAATTATATGCTAACGTTATTTAAAATTCGCTTTACGCCATTTCAAAGTTTCGTGTTTTGTAAATTCAATCCGCGTCCGCCATTTGCAATTCTAACACCACTGTATTGGAAATGAAAAACTGCATTGTACAACACCCGCCATTTTCGGAAAAATCGAATTTTCTTGATGTTAACGTTGTTTTCTTGAAGAAAAGTAAGTATATTTTATTTAATCGATTCTTACTTGAAATAATAATGTAAAGCTCAAGAGTTGTTTGTTTGTTTGAACGCGATAACATCAGGAACTACTGGACCAATGTCAAAACAATTTGGCGAAGCCGGAGCGGACCACTAAATCAGTAAAATAAAAATGGATCGCAAAATTTTTGGTAAGCGCATCGCGGCTAAACCGATTTCGGTAATTCTTTTTCATAATATTCTTTGAAGTTTGAGGATGGTTCTTATGGAGAGAAAACGTAAACATATACCACGGGCGAAGCCGGGGCGGAGCGCTAGTAACATATAAAAATTTAAGTTAAAAATAAGTGATTCGAAAGATATAATAATAGGTAAATACGTGAGTATAAACAAAAATTCATAAAAATAAAGGCTGTTTTTTGTCTGTCTTTCTATTTATGCAGGATTATCTTAGAAATAGCTTAACCGATTTTAATAAAACTATCACTGAATTAAGCATTCATATAACATAATAATAATATTAGCAGTTATATACGTATATAAAAGGTTTAGAACGCAGACAAAGTCGCGGGCATCAGCTAGTAAAGAGTCTAGAAAAATCTTATAAGTTATCTCATAAAGTATTCAGCGGCACGCTCAAGTTCATACATAATGTACCTACACTTAAGTTATACATAGGTACATCTTCGCACTTTTAAAAGGTTTTCACCGACTTCAAAAAGAATGAAAATCTATACACGTTTTGTGGTAGTGTTAACATTATTGAAATAACAAAATATTTATTCGCCCGTGGTTCATATACGTGGAGCATTGCAAAATTTTTGAAATGGTCCAGTGACCAGTCCTCGCTGAGATAAGCACATTCAAACAAAGAAACTCTTCAGCTTTATACTATGTATATAAAAAAAAGTATAGATTCTTCCATTTCATGCAAAGATTCGTTTGATAATAATAGACGACTTTGTTTATGTAACTGCTTTTTAAAAAATAAATTACTTACTGCTATCAACCTTAAAATGTAAGCTTTATAGATTACAAATTAAGTGCTTAAATGTAACGACGACACCACCTATTCAAGTATATGTACATTTTACACGTATACAGACGTCGATAAATGCCCTGATTAACACAGCGTTATGCATAAAGTACATTGTACACATATACAGACGTCGATAAACGACCTGATTAACACAGCGTTATGCATAAAGCAAGTAGTTCCATCAGCCTCCGATATCCGACACAAAGAGCAGCGCTTAGCGTACAGTGGTTCGCTAAGTGTGCACCGCGGGACATGGGGGAAGGAACACGTTTTAGTTTTAATTTTAGTGTACGCAAAACATTTAATACGTAATACATTTTTAACTTAGAAAAATCGCCATCGACATCAAGTTGTCCATCAGTCTCTTTAAGATGGAGAAAAATAATAAGTAATTAATGCGGATAACAAAAATACTTCTTGTCAAATCGCTTTCACGTAGGTAAATTAAGAATTTCCAAAGTTAGCTTCTTGCGCGTTTTGCAAATTTCGTTTGAAAACTATCTGTATTTTAATGTTTTATAACCGCACGACATAATAGACGAATTAAGATACTAAACTTATATATCCGAGTGGGACAAAGGTATCAATCAATCAATACCCGCTATATATATAATAAGGTTTAGTTCACATGTAACGAGCTGTCGCCTATGCTATGTTTTGATAATTAATCACTGATTTCAATTTTTAATAAAGTCTTAACAGTTAACTCCTTAAAAATGAGTAGGACTTTTTCGTCGATTTTCGAAAAAAAAAATCCTTCTTAACATAACATTAAAAACTTAAAAAGCTGTTCCTTCATCATGTCTCGCGGTGTAAGTAGCAAGCGCGTGTATGGGGTCGTTGGAGACACTCGACAGTGCACTCCCTCGGGACACGCACTGTACAGGTTACAGCGTTGCTTCAAGTTTGTGCCAACTTTTATGTCTTCAGGTGTAATGCTTGTTTTAATGGCATGCTTTTATTGGTTGTTTCTTTCTGTATACTCAACTATATTTAAGTATTGTGTTGGTTGATTGGTTGGTTTTGATATTGGTAGAATTTTTTTGAAAATTCAATTAGCTCCCGCCTATTGATGACTTTCATCTTAAACTATATTAAGTTAAACTAACAAATACAAAATACTTCCTTATTTTGTATTTGTTAGTTTAATGATATAAAATAATCAAACAATCTCTGATACTAAAGTGATATTTCATCTGATTCTATCATCAGGGAAATAGCTAAACGTTCCCGAACCATATCATATTATTAATGCAATCTTAAATGTATAGATAAGTATGTTTGTTACCTACTCTTTCACGCAAATGCTACTGCACCGATTACAATGAAATTTAGCACACATATAGAGGGTAACTTGGATTAACATATAGGGTAGGTTTTATCACGGAAATCCCACGGGAACGGGGCACGGTTTTTCTTTGAAAACGCAGGCGAAGCCGCTGCCGGAAAGCTAGTTCACAATATACGACTAATAAGCCCGTCCCAAAAGAGAAAAGGGGACATATTTTTCAAGAAATTCATATAATTATATGATTGGGATCCTTAACTTCCTGCGTCATAGAGTGTATGTTTGATTGTCGGTGTTGACACACCTCCGGAACGCGCGGACCGGGGCCAGTTCACAGGAACATAAATCATTTCTGTCACTGCTAGGGCAAGATTTGGTCAACGGGTAGTGATGTGGTGATGTTATCGATAAAGGTGATTAGTTATCGATATTTTCTGAAATCTCTAATGATTTTTTATTTATTTATTTGTACTTAAACGTAACATTTGTTAAAAATTTCTTATTAATATAACGTATAATGCGAAGATACACAAACAAATGACTCGATAAATGAGTGATGACTAATTAAAATGGAAAATCAGTTTATGCTGTGATATTCTGTAATTTTTAGCCATATTCGATTTCGTTATTATTTAATCAATACTTATAGAATTTATGACCAAATACATTTTCGCGTAATTTACTCAAATTAAAATTTGTACTTCAAAGTACTAAAAATAACACTTTTCTTTATTCACTTTCAAGAAACAAATACCAGAGAAAAACTCGCCGAATAACCCAAAAAATAACCCTTTATAAAAACGTACTAAAAGCTTCAATTAAAATACATAGCTATTAAATAAATTTAACCGTTAATTAAAATGAAATCATTTCAAGTAGAAATTTCAAAGCACTAAGAAAACTTTGTAAAAGCTTCAGCGAGCGAAAGTTTTAGTCTGCGAGGATTTATTACAGCTGTAAAGATAGTCTAGGATTAAACGGTTTGAGCTAGGTTTTAATTTTGATTAATTACTTAGTTCTTTAAATTTTACATTGTTTTTTAACCACAATTATTTTCTAAATATCACTAATTGTGGTTGACTGCAATATTTTTGTAGTTGTAGTTTTTCCTGATAAAACCTATGTTAATATCTAATATGTTATTATTTAAAATGTATCTGAATTAATTTCTCAATGTAAAATACTGGTGTAATATCAAATACAATAAAATAGTAAAACTATATAAGTTACTAGCTAATAGTTAGTTTACTAGCTGTGCCCCGCGGTTTTACCCGCAGTGATCCGGTCCTGTTGGTCTTAGCGTGATGATATTATATAGCCTATAGTCATCGTCAATAAATGGGCTATCTAACACCGAAATAATTTTTCAAATCGGACCAGTAGTTTCTGAGATTAGCGCGTTCAAACAAACAAATCTCAGCTTTATAATAGGTATTAAGTATAGATTGTGCCTGTATGATTAAAATAGAGCAAAATATGTTTAATTTTTTAATATATTAGGTATATATTATAATATGTCATTTGAGTTTCTTTAAGTCTTTCCCATCACAACATAATATACTGTTAAATAATTATCATTTAACAAAAGAATATATCCAATTTATCAATCATTCAAACTAAATACGTGACAAGCAAATAAAACACAACTACTTATGAGCCGAAAAATAATCTCCTGTACAAAGGAGTCGATAAAAAACCATCGACAAAAGCTAATCCGGTAGCCCAAACATCGACACACGATCGCCTGATCTCATCACTAGCGCGGACAGCACGTAGGTCATTGAAGCTAGGTTTTGGTACAGTCGGGGAGAAAGGTAATTTCGTATTTTTCTGTTTCGACACGTACGTAATAATAACATATCTGATTAATAGTAATGAAAAGGTTATTTTTACTGTCAGTATTTACATGTTTTCTTTTAAAAAAGTCTTAATCATACTGAACTTAAATTTCAAAAAGATTTTTTTGAGGTTTTATTTTTATTACTATTGAAGATCAAAAATCAATAGATTTATAAATGAAAAGTAGGTATGTAACTTTAATAAAAGTATTTGTAAGTCCCTACGTTTTGGAATTAATTGTTTTAAAACTAATAAATTATAAACACCAAGAAAGATAATCCTTTTCTTTTTCTTCAAATGTATTATTTATTTTTACAATAAATATGTCGAAACATGATTACTTCATGCATTTAATTACTAATATAAATAGATGAATAGATAATAATAAATCATATAAAACCTAACTCCTTCTAGCACAGTCGGTTAACTTCTGCACTCGACAGTACCCCATCCGGTCGGAGTACTCGTATCCAATGAGATGGTATTGTACTTACAATAATGTGATTTAATACGATAGAATTAGGACAATTTATGAACTAGGAAGCTTACGATGTTTAAGTATTTGTATCTATTTTAGATATATAAAGATTAAAAAGTATACATAACGAAATATTAGATATCTTTTAAAAGTACATATTTATAAGGCAACTAGCTGTGCCCCGCTGTTTTACCCGCATTGCTCCGCTCCTGTTGGTCTTAGCGTGATGATATATAGCCTAACCTTCCTCGATAAATGGGCTATCTAACGTCGAAATAATTTTTCAAATCGGACCAATAGTTCCTAAGATTAGCGCGTTCAAACAAACTCTTCAGCTTTATAATATTAGTATAGATATATAGTTGAAAGCTGCAATTTATAACAATATCCAGATTATATTGTAGTTACAAAACATAATGAAAATATTTAGCCTATTAATCTTCTTCTTACAGTTGTTTAAGGAATTTGAACCCGTGACTTACGGGATTATACATTAAGGCCACTTACAAACCTCAGAGATCGTAGTTAGTATTTCAATTTAAATTTTTAAGGGTAATTTATGCAATTCATATAGAGTTTTAGATGAAAATTATAGTTTGAACAATGTTGTATTATTATAACTTCTTATTTCATAATATTAAATAGCACATATAATAAGTATAATGTTTTTCATAATCTTTGAGTTTAAAAAATAATGATTTTATTTTAGGTAGTATTATAAATAATGTGCAGTATAAATAATAGATATTGTTAGAAATCTGAAAAATAAAGATAAAAAATAACACTTCTTATTAAAACACTTTGTTCTACCCCTATCGATGAGAGAGTCACTTATAATATAATAATCCTACACAGAGTGATCTTACACAAAAATGATTACTTTAATACTTTTATTAGCAGCTATACAAGACAATAATTAGTATCACTTTTATCACATATTTTATAACCTTAAAACAGAGATGTTCTTTCCCCGCTATTCACACTAAGACACTTCAAATCAATAACTTAACTTATTAATAACTAATATGTACAGGCTCTAAGATTAGCACGACATGACCGTACACCATTGAAAGCCCGGTTGGGACCTGGGAAAATTAGATTATGATTTGATGGAGACGCAACGTGAATGGGTGGCTTTATTTTGAGAGAGGATGCGTTCATAAACAAGTTAAGGGAGAAGTTGTTTTATTTGACTCATAAAATTATATTAATCATTTTCCTAACTCAGGGTTTTATATTGACAGCTTCTACGACACAGCCTTAATATTCTTTGCGATTTTTTGAGTCAAATAAAACAAATAATTTCGGAAATCTTTAATTATCTACAATTTTAAATCATTAGGTTTTTCTTTATGTAACTACATATAATATTTATAAATAACCGCCAAAATTGTTAATAAAGCGCCCATTCACGGCACGCTAGATGGTTGTCAGTTCTGACATGTGTCACTCTGACAGGTGTCACTTTGACAGATGAGTCGTTCGGAAACCGGGTAAGCGGGGTCTCGCTCAAGCAGGGGATGAGTTTCAAGCACCAGTATAATGAAGAAGGTACTCAGGTATGAGTAAAGATGTGTCGACGCTGACTGGCATGCTTACTGTATTCTCTTTTTGACATAATATACAGTTATACGTGTTTAATTATTATTATATCAAGTTATTAATAGTAGTTAGCACTGAGATATAATATAATTATTTTAATCTTGATACTGTGTGTTGCTTTAATAGCATTCAAGTACATGTACAGTAATCATTACTTATTTACAATAACGTTTTTGTCCATAGTATCTTGTATAATTTTGCATTTGACTACTTTTAATTGTTCATACAAAAATTTCTTTAAAAAATGTGTTACACTTTTTGCCAGTCACAAAATTTTCTCTTGAAGTTGTTATAAAATGCTTTCATTTTCAAATTAGTACTGTTTTGAAGACAAGAAAATACAGTAACAGCACAATCAGCGCAAAGGGTAGAAGGGACCACACCATCGGGGCCAGCCCATACCAAATAAACACTCACAAACGTTGCAGATGCCTCAATCTCACAAAAAGACCGTCTGGCAAGTGGCTCAGCCGATTATTGTTTAGTTTCCTGAAAATTTACAAAAGACGCTGTTACAAAGTCACCTCACGCGCGGTTATCCACCATGGGGAGGAGACATTGCACGGTTATCCACCAATGGGGAGATGTCATTTTGAATTTGGTTCGTTTATATTTTGTTTTGCGGGAGACGTGACCTTGTAATGCGGTACTTACAGGTTTTCTAACGCTGTCAGCTCGACGAAGGCATCTCGTTCTATCGTGTGGATTTGGTTCTCTTGTAATTGCCTGTGAGAGGAAATAAGGTATCAGAGAATAGTATAGAAATCGAGGTACATATTTAGGAAGATATAAGAATGAGTAGCAATTAATAACGGACATTGCTGCCCTTTTTAGCCGCTGGAAGTGATTGTTATTTAAGACTATGGATGAATGAGTTATTTTTTTTCTTTCTATTAAATTTTTTATTAAGCTATTGCATAGCGTTTATCTCAGACTTTGAGCGCGGCGACCGAATGTAAAAATTCCGTAACGAAAACACCTAACACCCCCCCACTCCAAGCGGCACAGCGGTGAGATGCTATGTAATAGCTTTACCGCGGCAGTCCTCGAGTGACACACGTATTTTTATTAAGACACTCAAGATTATAGTAGTACTCTATACCCATTAATTAAATCAAAAATTACAATGGTACTTACAATGTTTTCATATCCTTCAGTTTTTGAAAGTCGCTTTGGAAAATTATACTGATGTTGTTGCCTTGCAGATCTCTGTAACAAGAAATATAAATTAATATATTTTGCTGTTTTAATGTATTGTACTTTAAAGATAATTCAGATATGTAACTGAAGTCATATACAAAGGTAAGGAATTCCATTCTCAATACTGAAAATTTTATGAAAATTGTTATTGAAATGAAACTTCTTTAGGCGCGTTGAGAGTAAAATTTCAAGATCGCGTCGTGGCAATACCGTTATGTCATGGAATAAGGCGACGATATCTTTGAATCTTGCCAAAGAAGGCACACACGCTCTTTTTTATTGTTGAATTAATAATTGATGTATTTATTATGGTTATAATATATTATGTGTAGGGTATTTGTAGTATTATATCATTTATGATATGAATTCAATTTATGATTTGATATTAGTCAGGAATATTCATTGTAAAGACGTGAGTTCAATTCTCGGTTTTATTTTTTAATTTAATACCTTATGACCGCTATTATAATTAAGTTAAACTTAAAAATATTTACGAATATTAAAGATATGATTCGGAGGCATTTTTTTATCGACTCTCTTCAACTTTTTGGATTCTTGTACATGCCGGTGACCTCCATATGTTTTTTTGGTTCGATCTGTGGTATTGTGGATAGTTGAAAAATATATATTTTGTAACTTCTGACCACAAATCCTTAACCACAATAGTATCCAATATTATACTCCTAATGATAATAAACATAAATGTAAAATATCCCAGCCGAATTGAGAACCTCCTCGTTTTTTTGAAGCCGGTTAATAAAAAACAAGTGTTAATTCGAATTAAACTATAAATGTAATTGAGATGTAGACGCATTGGATTGTCGTTCCCACAAACGCATCTCAATTATGATTTACACTGGCTAATTACGGTTGTAATTACTTGTTTTATAAACATCGACTAGTGATGTTAGGCGAGGGTTCCTTATCGATAAATTTATTTTTACACTAATTTTATGTAGAGGAAAGATTTGATTGTGTTAAATCTGTGTAATGTAACTTAAAAACTGCGTGAAATATAAAATTATTTTATCACATCATTGATCACCTCTAAATATAACTTGTTCTAATAAGAATCAGTGAGAAAAAATGTCATATTAATTGATTACATGATTTTTTTTGTCCTAAACACCACAAGTCCCCTGTCTTAATAAATGTGTATATTCGTTGTTTTGGTAAATCTTCGAGTATTGCGTACTGCTACTTATTGTTTATTCAAATGGCAAATTTTCCTTAACTCATTGAACTAATAATTTGCATTTAAAGCGATTTATTGTTGCATACACAGTTCAAACATAGATTTATGTACAAATTGCATACATATAAAACAATCCTTAAAAATGAAATTGAAACCAAACGAACGATAAAGAACCAACAGAACATCAGTAGATAACATTCATAAATGCTTCGACAATTCAACTAAACTATCGACTAAAATTATCGATAATCGCGCATCCCTAGCCGGGCACTTCACGTCGAGATGTCGGTCGAGTATAATTATATAATTTCGTTTGATTGCTCGCAATATCACATTATTGGCTAATCATTATAGGATGTGGTTTGCGAGTGAATGGAGTCATTTCAGATTAAGGATCGGTGCTTGGAATGCATTCATTTAATGATGTGCATACTTATATTATAAACTAGCTGTTCCGCACGGCTTCACCCGCATTGCTCCGCTCCTGTTGGTCTTAGCGTGATGATATATAGCCTATAGCCTTCCTCGATAAATGGGCTATCCAACCCGAAAGAATTTTTCAAATCGGACCAGCAGTTCCTGACATTAGCGCGTTCAAACAAAAAAACTCTTCAGCTTTATAATATGAGTGTGATGTGTAAGTTTGTCTGTCTGTACTCTGTAGCGCTTTTAACAAACAGATTTAGATGAAATTAAAATGAAAATCACTACATAGTATAAAATCGTTTTGCCCTGTCTGTCTGTTTATACGTATGATTACTTAAACAACTTTTTTTTACCAAAATCAGTCCAGAAAGTGTTGAAAGATTTTGTCTGTGATATTTTCCGTGGAATATGAGGAATAGATAGCATTTATATGTATTAAATTTAATATAAAATTTTCTCCTTAAGGCTACTAAAAATCAGCGGTAAAGACATTTCTTAAAAAATGTATCATCACTACGTCATAGTATAAAACAAAGTCGCTTTCTCTGTCCCTATGTATGCTTAAATCTTTAAAACTACGCAACGGATTTTGATGCGGTTTTTTTTAATAGATAGAGTGATTCAAGAGGAAGGTTTTAGTAGGTATATAATTTATTATGTTTGACAAAGCGGGCGAAGCCGCGGGCGGACAGCTAGTATCTACTAAATGGCTTTTTATCACCATACTGACAGTTAATTATTTTTTTATTAATATCTAAATCTGTTTTATAAATCTATTCTTTTTTCTATATTAATGACATTAGTCCATAACAGTACGAACGATATATTAGGCTAAAACCCAGACGGAGTCAGGGTAATAGACTAGTGTTAGTGCAATGAACTGTTGTAATTATACCGAGATCAAAATAACATTGTTTAGTGTTTAAACATATGTAATTGATACTTATTGTTTATTAAACAAATTATTTATGAAGTTATGTTGGTTCAGTGGTTAGTGGCTTGGAATGGTGCAAATATAAGTTCGAAGAATTTGTGTAATTTACAATAATTATGATATTGTAATAATCTCAAAGCGAGCTGAAATTGGATGCACAGTTACTTATGTTTTTATTCGTAAATAAAGATAATATGGCAATATGTATGGGACATTTAAAAAATAGTAAGAGTTTGTTTGTTTGAACGCGCTAATCTCAGAAACTACTGGTCCGATTTGAAAAATTCTTTCGGTGTTAGATAGCCCATTTATCGAGGAAGGCTATATAGGCTATCATTTGCTAAAACCAACCGAAGTGGAGCCATGCGGGTGAAACCGCGAGGCGCAGCTAGTTTACTATAGATTATGATATTGTAATAATCTCAAAGATGCAAGCAATGACGCTCAGTTATGAATGTTTTTTATTTGCAAATAAAGATAATATGGCAATAGGCATGGGACATTTTAAAATAGTAATAATAGGTAATTTATTAGGTAGGTTGCATAAGTACTAGTGTGTAGTGTAGTGAAATCGATCCTCAGCATTGAATAAATATTGCGTTTAAAGAGGAAAACATCGTAATCGACAATAAGTTTATGCCTGGATTAGATTTTATTCTTATTTTTAGAATAATCTCAAGTAGGTACCTTCTTCAATACATAGAACTGAACAAAATCGCTTCTGACTGTGTATGTATGTATAGATCTTTAAAATTACGCAACGGATTTTGATGCAGTTTTTAACACATTACCAAAATAATAATATGGTTAATAAAAAATGAAAAAATATTTTTTTTCGGTTAACTAATAAACTACCCGATCTAAGCTGGATCGATTTTGATAATACTTTCACCAATAGAAACATTATTCCTGAGCGAGCTTTATTTTATAATAGTACTAGCGGTCCGCCCCGGCTTCGCCCGTGGTACCTGTACATGTTTTAACTATCCTATCTCTCAAGTTGGATCGAACTGCACATGGTGTGCGAATTTTATTATAATCGGTTAAGTGGTTTAGGAGTCCATTGAGGACAAACATTGTGACACGAGATTTATATATATTAAGATAAGATTATAATATACTATCTGTGGTTTTTATATCGTTTTAACTGGTAACTACTAAATATTAGTATTTATTATACTCTATCTCAAGTTATATCTTCATTACTTTTTATCGGTTCTGTAATGTTCGTGTTCTTTGTACACAAGTTAAATTATTAGGATCAAAATCCATTAGAGCCGGGACCACGCAGGGCGCGTGTCGTGTTACGGGGTCGCCCACCGGAGAGGCGCTTGTCATAGATTATGGTGTAGATGTGACAAATTTGAAGTGAAACTTCTTTAGGCGCGTTGAAAGTAAAATTTGGAAATTAAAAACTACATTGTACCCGCCATTTTCGGAGTAATCGAATTTTCTTGATGCTTACGTTGTTTTTTTAAAGAGAAGTAATTATATGTATAGGTATATTGAAGTGAAAATTTTTAATTGAAACTTCTTTAAACGCGTTGAGAACTTCTAGGTCGCGTCATGGCAATACCTGAAGGTATTGAGTAAGGCGACGATATTGGTATCTTTGAATCTGGCCAAAGAAGTTTCACTTCTGACACATGCTCTTTTTTCATTATTTCAAGTTTATCGATTTACCGTATCTAAAGGCAGAAGTTCTGTATTAAATATTTAATAATACGCTCTATTGACCTTACTTTAGCTGTATGAATCCATATTTTCTGTGAACTAGTTAAATATTCAAACAGTAGAGAACTCGCCAATTATATTAAACGGCTTTAGAAATTTTCGTTTATTCCGTCATTAATAACGAATTTATTTCGGATATTCTATATCTATTTTTGATAGTAACTAAAAATAAATATACACAGGTACCAAATAGGTAACATTTAAAAATTACGGTTTTAGTACAGACTCAAGATGTAAAAAACTTTCCGATACTTTATCTAGTACTTTTATAAAATACAAAATGATACTTCTCTTCCTAGATAATCTTTGACAAAAATTTCCCCGATACATACATTACAGGCGAAGTACAGCCGGTTCTGTTCCAGGCGGTGGTATCATTTGTTTTTGATATTGTTTTTGCTTATTAATATATAACCTATTTATATTTTATAAACTAGTTGGTGCAATGCTTTCAGAGTGTAGCTGTAGGTTCGATTTTTACTCATGGCAAAATTTTATGTTATTAAAACGTGTTTTTCTCGTGTTGATGTGCTTATTTCATGTGTGTATTATTTCATACTAGCTTACCGCCCGCGGCTTCGCCCGCTTTGTCTAAAACCTAATAAATTATATACTAAAACCTTCCTCTTGAATCATTCGTTCTATTAAAAAAACCGCATCAAAATCCGTTGCGTAGTTTTCAAGATTTAAGCATACATAGGGGCAGAGAAAGCGACTTTGTTTTATATGTACTATGTAGTGATATTTCATACATATGTTAATATATGAATATATAGTGTCAACTGTCAACAGTTACCCATGTAACTGCATCTGTTCTCAAAAATATTTTTTCGATATGAAACAGTAGTTCCTGAGTTCGTCCAATCAAACAAACTATTCTTAAAGTGACAACAAAATATTTAGTGATTTGTTATTGTATGACGATTCTCTTAAGTTCTACACATGTTCTACATAATTAAAAATGTCAATATTTTTTTAACAAACAACCTTCAAAATGTCAGAGCTAGATAAACATTAAAATAGACGAATCAGAAGGCATCAACTTATATAATATTACTAGCTGCTCCGCGCGGTTTCACCCCTGTGGCTCCTCTCCTGTTGGTCGTAGGCCGTAGCGTGATGATATATAGCCTATAGCCTTACTCGATAGATAAGCTATCTAACACCGAAAGAATTTTTCAAATCGGACCAGTAGTTCCCGAGATTAGCGCGTTCAAACAAACAAACAAACAAACTCTTCAGCTTTATAATATTAGTATCACTACATAGTATAAAACAAAGTCGCTTTCTCTGTCCCTATGTCCCTATGTATGCTTAAATCTTTTAAACTACGCAACTGATAATGATCCGGTTTCTTTTAATATACAGAGTGATACAAGTGGAAGGTTTTAGTATATTAGGTTTCAGACAAAGCGGGCGAAGCCGCGGGCGGAAAGCTAGTAGATTATAAAAAAGAAACATCAAAATCAGTTCACTTAGTCGAAAGTTCTGAGGTATCAAATCCAAAACATAAATAACACAACAAATATATACAGTCAAATTGAGAACCTCCTCTCTTATTTGAAGGCTCTTAAAAAAGAAAAAGTTTCTAGTTACTAAATATTTTGTGTCACCAACAGCTATAGTTTACTACTATTAGTACTAGCTGGGCCCAGCGGCTTTACGCGCATTGTTCCGCTCCTATTGGTGTTGTCGTGATGATATACAGCCTATATAATATTACTAGCGGTCCGCCCCGGCTTCGCCCGTGGTACTTACATGTTTACGTTTTTTTTCATAAGAACCATCCTCGTACTTCAAGGAATAGATTCCGCAGCGCACGCGATGACAGAATTTTTATTAAGGAATTTTTTACACCTTGGTTTACATTATTGCATTTTTGGTAAGGATCTCAATTTTTTTTGAAAATGCAATATAGCCTTAGAATATAGCCTATGTTGCTCAGTGAAGATGCAGCTTTCTAATGGTGAAAGAATTGCTGAAATCGGTCCAGTAGTTTATGCGTGAAAACTAGGGGTGCATCCGATACCGATACCGATACCGATATATCGGCGATACTTCGGGTTAGCCGATATATCGGTATCGACGATATTTTTATGACCGATACAACGATACTTTTTAATTTAAAAATGTAGTGTAAACGAGCGTGTTGTCTCGTCTATTCCGTTGCAAATGAGGCATGAACAATGCTCGCGGAAACCCTGCGCTTTTGAGGGTGTTGTTGAGTTGTCCCAATATATCGAGAGATGCAGATCCATTCGTTTTCTGGCGCAATGACGTTTTATACCCAAACTTGAAAAAAATTGCGCAGAAGTACTTTAGTTTCCAAATGAGTTCTATTGCATCTGAGAGACTATTTTCCAGCGTATTTCTTATTCAAACAGACTTGCGAAATCGCTTTCTCCGCAATATTAAGATTATGTACTTTGTTTTTTAAACAAAAATCTTATCAATGTTAATTTTAATTACTAAAATTTTTAATTGCCTAATTATGTCTCTACTTTTTATATTAATAAAAGGAAAATCTGACTTGTGATTTATTTATTATACCTTTATTTTTAACCAACTTCAAAAAAAGGAGGTTATCAATTCGGCCGGTATAATTTTTTTTTTATGTATGTACACCGATTACTCCGAGGTTTCTGAACCGATTTACGTGATTCTTTCTTTGTTCGATGCGGGATGGTGTCGAATTGGTCCCGTAAAAATTTTATTCGGATAGGCCCAGTAGTTTTTATTTTATTTGCATTTTTGTCTGTACTTGATGACTTATTTGAAATGTAGTTTAATTCGTGTTGAAAAATACACTAAAAAGTATTAAATAAAAATAACTACGTTAAAAACAACCGACTTCAAAAACGGAAAAGTAAAAAATAAAAAAGATTTGATATTATTAATTACTACATATTATTTAGATGTGCTATTTATTAAATAGGTTTGAAGTCGGTTGTTTTTAACGTAGTTATTTTTATTTTTTAATTCACAGTAAGCGTATCGGTATCGGTATCGGTATCGCCGATATTTTTATAAGAGTATCGGTATCGGTATCGTATCGGCGAAAAGGCGTATCGATGCATCCCTAGTGAAAACCATACATACATACATCATTACAAACCTTTCCTCTTTATAATATTAGTATAGATTAGTATAGATGTTGACCCGACCTGTTAGTAATATTCATGCAAAAGAAGTAAATCCATGCACTACTTTTTAGTTTAGCCCGCATATACATACAGACAAACAGACAAGTATTATAAAAACTATATTTTTGGCTTCAATATCGATTGTAAATCACACCACAAGTATTATTAAAAAAAATTCAATGTAAACTATAGTTTTGACTTTCTTACGATTTTATTATATGTATCTTGATTATGTTTCTATCTTTCTATCTCTCTATCTCTCTATCTCTCTCTCTCTCTCTCTCTCTCTCTTGGGAATGTTATTGAAATTCCCTCAATTCGTGAAACTATGTTCCAACTCTCAAGTCTTCGTCAGCCGTATAGCTCCGTGTTATTAATTCGGTACAGTCGGCAACACAAGTGATTTGATTATTTATTTATTTTTAAAGAAAATTTCTGAAGTCCTATTATCTGCTAAAATGTTTTATAGTGTTGAATTTTTATTGCCTTTAAATAAAACCAATTAATTAGTCTTAAGGTTTATTTTTTAATAATTTCATATCGTTTATACTGACATAATATGTGACATTGTATGTGTGTGTGTGTGTGTGTGTGTGTGTGTGTGTGTTTGTGTTTATTATATTTTACTTAAAAACCAAAAGTAAATTGGTATAATAATATCAATAATTTGGTAACAAGAAAGTGCGACGAATAACCACCGATCCTTCCAATCAAAGAAGAAATATTAACTTATGTATTTTTTATAATCAACAAAAAAAATATTTTTTATTAAAATGTAAAATGTAAATAAACGTAAGGTGATAACAGAATGCAAGGCACGCCTGGTAACAAGTTAAGCGTTGCACCTGAGTGCATCTGACTTGAATATTAAGTTATATAACATACCTGACGTTCCTCGCTTCTTTCTCTTACGTATTATGTAAATATCTATTTTAAATAATCTGAAGACCGTACAAACAACTTAAATTGGATCAACTATAATGTAGTTTTTTTTAAGTGAAACTTCTTTAGGCGCGTTAATAGTAATATTTCAAGGTCGCGTCATGGCAATACCGTCACGTCATGGAGTAAGGCGACGATTTTGGTATCTTTGAATCTTGACATAGAAGTATCACTTCTGACACGTGCGCTTGGCACAAACGCTCTTTTTTAAACTGCATTTAATGTATTTATAATTTTATTTTTTAATTTGCGATAGAGTTGTGAATTTGATACATTTGAATATTGTATTCATATTCATGTTAATTATTATCCTAACGTATTAGCTCCCTAAGGGCTCATTCATTACTTAAGGTATGAAATAAAATTAAGCACTCTTGAACATTATATTTTGAAATCGGTTTGTAAACTCATTTTTGACTCATTTGCTGAAATAATCAATCTCTTAATACTTTTTTTTAGATATAGAAAAAACTTTCTAAATATTCAACATACTGGCTTTCCACCCGCGTTTTCAAAGAAAAACCCGTATAGTTCTTGTTCCCGTGGGAACGCAGCAAAAAGAATTTAAAGCAGAATTTAGAAAACTCTATAACACAAAAAAGCTGTGAAAATTTTCAAATAAAAAAAAATATTAAATGGCTTTTTCGTCTTGACTGTACTTTTAGTTTCCCCGCTCCTAATTACTTGCCCCGCGGCGTCGTCCGCTAATTACAAGTTAAAACGCTGTTATTGATTTTTAAGCTCTACCAAGTTTTAATTGATACATATTGTTTGAGAATAAATTTGTATGTTTGTTTTATGTTATGTTTATGTTTATCCAACGAAGACAAATTTATTAAATAGTTAATTATTGTTGTTCTTACTAATATTATAAATGTTGAAGTTTCTAAGGATAGATGTTTGTAAGTCTTTCACAGAAAAACATCTCATCAGATCCGTATGAAATTTGACATAAAGATAGATATAGTCTAGAATCTAGATCATAATATAGGCTACTACATACTATAAGTTCCCCCGGACACTTCAAGAAGCCACTTATCTTATGTAAATAATAATAATCACCTATTAAAAATAATCCACCATTTTCATAAGTCCTATATAAAACGTAATTATTTAACGAGCGAGCCGATCGTAACTTTTAGCATTACCTCAGCAGTTTGCAAATGCAAAATTGTTAATTTGGAACTCAAAACCTCACCCTCTACGTCACACTAAGCGTTATTGATATGAACGTCGGATCAGCTTGCAACTTATGAGCGCCTGGTACTTAAGTATGATATATTTTAAGGGGAAGGGGGGAAAAGGCTGTTTATGCAATTATTATGGATATTATCATAATTATTTTGGGATTTTACCGAATTTATAAGCATTTTTATTTTATTAGGACTTTAAAATAGTCTCAGCAAATATTCACTTCTAAGGAAAAAATTTTAATATTGTCAGTTATTATGCACGAGTCCTCTAATTACAAAATATGAAATGGGATCTAAACACTTTAACTTATGTCGCGTACATAAGCTGGTTTATAAGTTCCGCCCGCGGGTTCGCGGTTTTTCAAAGAAAAACATGGTTCCCGTTCTCATGAGATTTCCGGGATAAAACCTATCGTATGTATTAATCCAAGTTATCCTCTATTTGTGTGCTAAATTTAATTGTAATCGGTTCAGTAGTATTTGCGTGAAAGAGTAACAAACAAACACACACATATACCTACATACATCCATCCTCACAAACTTTCGCATTTATAATATTAGTAGGATAGGATCATAGGATAGGATAACTCATATTATAAAGCTTTTGTCAAGAGTTACGAAGTAGTTCAAATTAAAAATATTTGTGTCAGATAGTCCACATAATAATTATCTAGGGAAGCTGTAGGCTGTAAATATTTTTTTTTTTTTATGTGAAGAGCAGGCAAACGAGCAGACGAGTCATCTGATGGTAAATGATCATCGTCGCCCACTTGCACCCACAATACCAGGGGTATGGCGAGTCAAATATGAAGACAAAAAAGAAAGAAGACGAAATTGCGTAGTGTTTTGTCATCTTGCGTTTTAATAAAGTTATTATAGATAGCAAAAATGTATCGCGTGGGCGCTCTACACGCAATAAGTCGAACCACTGAACCTCTATATCCATGCATTTAATACATTTCCAAGTACAGGCTTGCATAGAATGTTCTCGAACAAAATCGACCAAAAAATCATAGCTGATATCTTCTCCCTTCTAACAAATATCAACCTTATTTGCTAGGATTACGGTTCAAAATAGGTAATTTACCATTTTAGTTCGTGCCGCATCTTTGCATTCATGCCAGCCTAGTACTTTAGTTTGATGAATGGCATGTTTTAAATTCCCTTGAAGCCTCCATTTTATTATTTAAACGTAAATTGCGCGTTTACGTTTGTGTAAATATGCAGTAATGCAAACTATAGATGTTTTGCACGGTTAAATATAACAACATTAAAAAAATAATAACAATAATGGATTATCAGCCATTTGGTTTCCATAACATAAGCGAAAGCTTATCGATCATGCCGTGTGTTAAAACTAAAAATGTCCCAAAATATTTTAAGGCGCGTTAGAGCAAATTTTCAAGCGTCATGTCAACACCGTCACATTATGGAGGCGACGATTTTGGTATCTTTGAAAGAAGTTTCACTTCTGACACGTGTGCTCTTCACACTTTTATTTAAATACTACATTGATATCAATAAGTCAGAGCACGTTTAACTAATTTGCGTTGACAAGCCAGGCGCATTGCAGGTTGGCTGTACTCCAAACGCATCTGCAGGATCCTGCTACGTAAGGATTCAATTATTTCACTAGTATAAGGATGGAAAAGCTGCATAGGGCAAGACTTTATGAAAGTACAGAATTATCTACAGTCTGGTTAATTAAATTATTAACGGGAAAAACATCCAAAAAGTAAATTATACAGGGTGTAATCGTTAAGTGTGCACAGGCGATTATTCCGTAACTATTGCAGATATCAAAAAACTTTAAACTGATATCGAAAGCCCTTTACCTAATGCATAAAATTACAATAATAACTTTTTAAAAATAAAACGGGAAATATCGCTTCAATATTTAAAACTACGGAACGGATTTTGATGCGGCTTTTTTTAATAGATAGAGTGATTCAAGAGAAACGTTTTAGTGTATAATTTATTAGGTTAGACAAAGCGGACGAAGCCGCGGTTGGAAAGCTAGTATTAAAATAAAAGCTAGTCTATAAATTAATGCACCCATCCAGAACCACACCACAACAACATACGTTTACCCCAATTGAACGATTGTAGGGAAATTAAATTTCTATGAAATAAGTATTGAGGGTTCGTTCGTTTTAACGAAGCAATAACACAGAGTAATGAGTGGATAGAGACTGCGATAAGGTGTTTTATAAAATGTTATTTTTAGTACATTTTATAACTTTTTTGATACAAGCATATTATGTTACGTTTGGAATTAGAATTTCCACCATAAAAAATCTTATCGAACATACGTAGTATAAAATATGCTTCAAACAAGCGATTGGTCTTCTCACAAAATAAAATATCGTAAGGTGGAAATTTACTGTTTTACCAAAGTGTGTAGTACCTTTCATAAGGCCTAACATTAATATTCGCTGTTATTCATAAAAGTAAAAAAAATACAGAATAAAAAATTACAAAAAAAGTAAACATTATTATACCAAAATAGCTTGTATTCGGTATAGATTGATAAGGTACAGAAGATTCAATTTATTTTGCATGTTAGTGCATTCAGCGCGCTATTTTAACATCTAAAAATAAAATAAATACATTTGTTGATGATTCGATTGTATTGTCACCTTGATTGTCATTAATCTTTGATAAGTGTACAAAGTTTGAATTAAAGTGCCAAACTCGAGAGTAAAAGAGAAGTGCCAAAATCGAGAGTAAAAGAATCGATTGTAAACATAGAACTGAATATAAAAGCGTATTGAAAAAGCTCTGTACACTATGACTCTGTGCACACCCTCACAAGGCAATAACAGTTTTTATGCTCAAGTATTATTGACGTTGAATGTAAGGCTTTGTGGATTGTTCGCGCGGAAGCCTTGCTCCGAGCGACACGACCCTGTTTTTAGTCACTTTGACGATTCGATAGTGGCTTTTAGACGTTAGGAAGTATGGAAAAGGAAAACTGATTGAATTGTATTTCTACGCCCTTACTATTATAAATGATATTATGATTGCGAAAGTAACTCTGTTCGTATGTCTGTCTCTTCTTCACGCTGAAACCACTGAACCGATTTCGATCAAATTCAGTACAATGTTCGAAACCTTATAAAGGACATTGCATATTTTTATCTTGGAAATCCCACGGGAATGGTAACTACGCGAGTTTTCCTTCGACTATGTAGGCGAAACCGCGGACGGAAAACTGTGAAATGGACGATCAGGAAATTTTTCAACATTCAGTGAAACCGGTGTGAATTTTATTTGTTTTTATTGTCTATACTAATATTATAAAGAGGAAAGATTTGTATGTATGTATGTATGGTTTTCACGCAAAAACTACTGGACCGATTTTGATGAAATTTGGCACAGATAATCTTTAAGCCCTGAGAAAGAACATAGGCTACCTTTTATTGCGAAATATGTACCACGGGCGAAGCCGGGGCGGACCGCTAGTATCAAATAAGCTCAGAAATTACTTTATTCAATTTGAACTGTTTAACTATCAGATAGCTACATTACTACTTAAGACATTATTGCTAAGTTCCAAACTCTATATTTTATAGGCGGAGCCGGAGCAACTGGCTAGTCTTAAATTATAATTAAACATCAACATTTTATTATATAAGTATTAGTTTTACTGCACATAATTACTCTACTACCCTTTTATTACTACTTAGATCAATATAATTAAAGTGTTACAACTTACAAAGTAATTTTAATTATTTTAAAGCGTATTTATTGCAGTAAATTCTACTACATATTAAAATTATGGATTTGGATCGGTCATCGAAATCAGTTATGTATTGATAATAAATAAATAAATATTTCAGGACAATTTTCACACACGGCACGATCTGATCCCATACTAAGCTTTCGCTTGTGTTATGGAAACCAGATGGCTGATAAACATACATATATTATAATTTTAAATAAATACTAATATAGATAATTAAACACCCAGACACAGATCAAACATCTATGTTCATCACACAAATATTTACCCCGGGTGGGAATCGAACCCACGACCTCTGACTTGGAAGGCAGGGCCACTACCAACCAAGCCAACCGGTATTTCGATTTAAGGGTAATAACAGACAGAAAAGTTGGTCCTGGTGCATAGTGCGTAGCTTTCTTTAAAATATATAATACTTTAAAATAAAAACAAGCATTCTCTAAAATATTGTATTGTCACTGATCCTTGATACAAAGTTTGCATTTATCCGTTTAAATTGGGTCTAAAGTGAATCTAAAGTAAATCTATACTAATATTATAAAGCTGAAGAGTTCGTTTGTTTGTTTTAGATAGCCCATTTATCGAGGATATATATCATTACGCTAAGACCAACAGGAGCGGAGCCACTCGGGTGAAACCGCGAAGCGCAGATAGTATGTTATAATAATAAAAACGTGTTAAAAACGGTTACCTATCTTAATCTCGAATTTTAATATTCCGAATATCATAATCCAGAAAACGTTTGGACATTTTTTCATAACCCCGAATTTTAAAATTTCGAAGTTTTGTTTGCCATATAATCGCAACTCCGAATTTCATTTGCCCATTTCTTTATTTGTACGACGTTTTACAATCCAGACGAATGAGTTCCAGACATACGAAATCTAAATGCACAAAATCCAGATGACCGTAATCCATATGCACGAAAGCCAGATTTTTAAAACACAAATTTTTGAAATACAGTTAATTGATATCCAGACAAACAATGTCCAGATTTTTGAAATTCAAATAAACGATATCCAGCAAAACGAAATCCTTCCAGGGGGTCGCAGCACGAACCTAACCTAAATTACTGAATAGATTTTAACACTTTAACCTTTCTGTAATGGGCAAGTAAAACAATAGCGAGTCGGTTCTGGC
>CAJQZM010042112.1:30767-50560 GCA_907164665.1 Colias nastes | reverse complement strand
GGCTATCGGTAAATTCTAAAATTTTTGTGTTACAAATCGTTTGACTTCGCTATTTTTCCGACGAGTTCGACTAACGCCCACGTGACTAAGCCGCCGGTACCAGCGTTCACACCATCGTTTTTCTTTTTGTCATTGCGTACTAAGACCCCTGTAGAACCGCCATCCTGTTACAAATGACTCGAAATTTTGTGTCAGTATCTCCCGGCCTATTACGAATAATTGTTATATTTGACCTAAAACCGTTCGGATTCTATTATGCAACTTATGTGGCGATATTTATTTGATGGTGGCATTGTTTTAATAAGGCGATAAAGAAGCAGGAACGAGAAATGACGTCATTAAGTCGAACATTTTCAACTTCAAACCAAATATAGAAGCTTTCAGGTCATGCAAAATGTTTGTAGTACATTGCGCGTTGACTACTAACGCTGTAACTTCAGTGTCTTTAGGGGCGTGTGTAAGAAGAAATGTATTGCAAAAATTTATTATAGTCGTAAGATTAGCGAGAGGAATTCTGAGGAAGGTGAGCGTGATCGCGAGGTCGTGATGGACGCAAATCTGCAGGTGACTTTACTCGAAATTGCTTGAAGAATAATGATAATGTTCGAAGATTTGAGAAATTAGCCCTAGTTGATTTTCGATCAAGTAATATTTTGAAGGATTTCTCGATAGATTTGAATGCGGAAGCCGTTTTATTTTTGCAAACGTATTTTGATAATATCATCCAAATATCGTGTTTATGCCAAATTAATGTTTAAATTAAATAATTAATTTATCTACATACTATATAAACATTTACACTACACTACAGACTTTAACTGCTTTTTAGACTTTTACTAAATTAATAAATAAATGGGAACAATACCTTCTTTTCCTTGACCACTTTGGCACAGTTATTAATGCGTGGACACCTGAATTCAAGTCTCGGTGAAGTACAAAAAAATTACGTTGATTCTAGCAGGGCATATAAAATTTAGTATTCATGTATAACATATTTTTATTCTAACAGTTAAGCTCTTATCCCCTAACATTACTTTCTACAAAAAAAAATCTTTATCGCGTGCCTTCAATAAAAAAAAGTAACAAATTGTAGTCTTCAATGAAAAATAGCCTTGGACAAGGGACAAAAACCTTAAAATCGTTTATCTACGCCTATCAAAAACCGGAAGACAAACTTATACGTTTAACGTCAATTATTCGGGTCTGGCTACCTGAGCAGGTAGAAATGGTTACTGTTAACCTATTTGTTTCAATGTTAGATATTAGTGGATGTTATCAGATGGGATTTATGTATGTAACTTTAAATTTTTTTTTTGAATTTTGAAGTGAAACTTCTTTAGGCGCGTTGAGAGTAAAATTGAAGGTCCCGTCATGGCAATACCATCTTGGAGTAAGGCGACGATTTTGGTTTTTGAATCTTGCCAAAGAAGTTTCACTTCTGACACGTGTGCTCACACACGCTATTTTTTTGTGTGTTAAAGAAGCAAGAAATTGGAAAGAACGTGTACGAAGATTGTTTTTGTTTGAATATTATAATTTAATGATGTAAAATTGCTAGATCGTTTTTAATTCAATTTGGTAGAACAATGATTTATAAACAGTGAAATTCGAATGAAATGGGGACTGTGGCTTTAGGAAAAAAATGTCTTATTTAATTTATACAATTTTATATACGAAAATTTAACTTCATTCGTAAAACTCAACAATCAGAGCAAAACTTGGACAAACAGTCGTTAAGTGAAACTTAAACAAAGACACGACAATGCCACGAAAAACATCTTATAAATAACTTAGTTAAGAGTCCTTATCGATTTTAGAGTGATTTTTACTTGTTTCTGTAATTCTTTAGAAGCTCGTTTAACAAAACTAAATTAGTAACAATGTGTGATGATATCTTAAATTAAAGATTCATTCAATATCTAAAATACGTTCGAGACAATTTATTGATATTCATTGTCCAGTTTGTTTAATAGCCAATAACCTAAGGCGTGTTTCAATTTTTTCCATGCGGGACGTTCGTGTCTTTGTATTTTACACGGAATTTAATAGAAGAAGTTTTCTTATAAAATATACTACAGTAAAGACACTGAAACATCCTAAAATATGTTCGAGGCAATTTATGTACTTTTATTGAAAAATTCAAAGAACATCTAAGTTAAAATAGCCTTACTTTGATGAAATTTTATGCGTATATGGCGTCGAATTTCTAGTTCTTACAACAGAGTTAAAAAAAAATAAAAAATACACACTAAATGATAGGTTAATGCTTAAAAATTTGCAATAAAAAAAATACATATTATATGTTTTATGAAAGAAATGGAATAATTTAAAGTTCTCTAGAATTTTCGATTATATACGGGAGCGCAAACGTTGTTACGGCAAATCTATATAATCGAATATTCTAGAGAATTTTAAATTATACCATTACTTTCATATAACATAGTAGTTAGTTTTTTTAAACGAGCTCCTAAAGAATTAAAGAAACAAGTCAAAATCACTCTTAAAATCGATACGGCCTCTTAAGTTAACGAATTCAAAACATAACCCTTTTTACAGACGCCGAAGAATGGGGTTTAATATATTTCACTTACTGAAGTATTCGTATTATATTAAAACTTAAGAAATTATATTGGTGGTATTGGTTAAAATGTATATTGGTTGAGGTTTAGCTGATTAAAGTTTATTTTAAGACTACATGTGTCGCCCGATTTCACTCAAGGGCTAAATTAAGTATTTCTATTGCTTATGTGTTATTCTGCTACATCTTATCAAATTATATTATCAAAATCCGTTCAGTAGTTTTCCCTTAAAAGAGTAAAGAACACCCTCACAAACTTTCGCATTTATAATATTAAGAGCCAAGAGGATCAATCTTTTAATTTCTCTTAAAGAGCAATACCTTAAACACGATAGCGACTTTAATTATGGTGACCTAAAAGCTTAGAACTGAAGCAAATACTATAACTCTATTTTATTCTGCGACATTAAACACAAAATGCAGCAAAAACTTCTCATATAAAACATGTAAACCACATTAATTGTAATTAGCATTACAATAATTACAGTATGCGCAAACTTAACATTTTTCATACCTCGGCTAATCATATATAACAATCTTTATACTCGCCATATTGTCGTTATAATGCAATATAATGCCACAATCATGCCATATAAATGAGTTTAAACACTTAATTTCGTTTTTCACTGCATTATTTATTAAATTGCGAGTTGGGTTTTGCTCCAATTTCGACGTACGGCCTTTGGTAGGCTTTGATTGACATGGCAGTTTAGAACATAAGTACAAAAAATATATATCATTTCTTCAGCACTATCGTTAAGTATTAAATTATAACAATAATATAAAATTACTATAAGACTAGCTTTGTGCCCGATAATTTTAATGTTCTTAAGCTTTAAACCTACGGGATTTCAAATACTCACTACTTTTTATCCTTTCGGTGATGAATTTTTATAAATCCTTCCTTGTCTTTGTCTACAATGTAAAAGGAAACATGGCGTACAATTAAAAGTTTCACATCCTACTATTTTTGCATGTCAGTAAGCTTTACTTTACATATATTTAGATTTTTACGACAATTACTTATTCAATCAATAGATTACCGATTTCTGATTTCTATTCAATGTATACAGAACCCGATTCTGTACACAAAACCGGTTAAATAAAACGTAAACTAGTAACAGTTTAAACTTTTGTTCAGTTGCATCGGAGACTAGTAATATTGTGTATTTACTGTGGCTCGTTGGTTTAGTGGTTAGTATATTTGATTCAACAGGGGCTGGAAGTTCGAGTCTTGGATGGGGCAAAAAATGGTAATTGGAATTTTAAAAAGGTGGGTAGCACAACAGGTAGAGAAAATATTTTAAAGTATTAGTTCCGCGATTGATTTTGCGTATAAGTTTTTCACAACGATCCTACTAAAATTATAAATGCGAAAGTTTGTGAGGATGGATATGTATGTGTATGTTTGTTACTCTTTCACGCAAATACTACTGAACCGCTTACAATGAAATTTAGCACACATATAGAGGGTAACTTGGATTAACACATATGTATAACATGTGTATTATCCCGGAAATCACACGGGAACGGGTACTTAGCGGGTTTTTCTTTGAAAACACGGGCGAAGCCGCGGTCGGAAAGCTAATATAAAATAAAGAGAGAAATATTATTTTATTGAAATAAATGTAAAGTTGGTGGTAGAGTAGCACTATGGCACTATAATTTATAATAACTTAGCATGCTACACATACTAGTAGGTCAGTAGATTTTAAAGAGTTTATTTTCTATAATATGAAGTGGAAAGGATTATAATATTACTTAAAAAAATGAGGCTGAATATTTGTCATTTTGCATACGCAAAGGAACTTTGAACTCTATGCAATTTAGTACACACTGATTACAATAAGAGCATAGGCTACATCTTAGTAACATGCAAGTGACGCCACGATATCTAGCTAGTTGCAGTAATATTTAATTTTTATTTAGATACGTAAGTATCTACTAATGTTTATTTTAAATTAATTTTGAATTGTTTGAACAAAAAATTATGTATCTAGTTGGTAAGCCTTTTTTTAAATAAATAAATAAATTTGTGATTTATAATTAATAATGTCTAGGTATCCTAAGACTCCGTAGCTCCGAATCGGCTTAGCCGGCCATTTCTCTCGCTATGTCTGGTCATTAAGCACTGAATTCCTTCACGCCTAGGGTTTCCAATTATGAGGGATTTACAGGATAGTGGGTCAAGAAAATTCACACCTACAGGTATAGGTTTTTTCAAGTTGAAAATGTCTAGGATCAATAAAACGTGTTTTTAGAAATCTTCATAACTTATTTTCTGTTTATGATTTAATGTAATGGTTATTAAATATCGGTGGTAAATATTCCATGATTTATTTATTGCGTATTTAAGATGCTTCAGTGAGCCACAGGTTCTAGTCATCTACAGTTTTACAAACAACCAAGAAACCTTTATTTAAATAAATAAGTAATTCCGAATTTAAAAGAACTGACATTAGATGAAAATTTCATACAGTCTGCGAAATAATAGTTTTTTTAATATCAGTATGGTTACAGTAGCTTTTTCCTTTGAGTGGACCTCGCGGATGCACCGCATGCCGACCCCAAGTCACTCCCAATACTTCTCAACTATCAACTTTAATCAACATACATTATCCTTTGGTGAAGAACATTATACATAATTAAACTGATAAGTTATAGATAGAAGAAAATATGATACTTTCTTGTATTATAAAAATAAAGTAATACATATTATAACGCTCAAGATTAACCACTACTTCATTTTGGATTACTTTTAAAATCGCATTTGTATCAAAATTGAAAGAAGATTTCTATTTTAACGCTTATCCTAATACATAGTTATTTATTTATTAATGGATCTTTTGAAGTGAAACTTCTTTAGGTGCGTTGAGAGTAAAATTTCAAGGTCGCGTCATGGCAATACCGTCACGCAATGGAGTAAGGCGACGATTTTGGTATCTTTGAATCTTGCCAAATAGGTTTCATTTCTGACACGTGTGCTCGGCATACACGGCATACGGCTCTTTTTTTCTTTAGTGTATTATAGAAATCTTAAAATTTATCGAATGGATATAAATATAATTTCTAGATTTAAATATGGATAAGGATCGAATACGAAATGACAATACATATTTGTGTTTTACTGCTTAATTTTTCACACTACGGCAGTTAAAAGTATCCGATATTTGACACCTTAAAGCACTTGTTAGGCTTTTGTTAGCAAGTATTGTCTTCAGTTGACTTATCATTTGGTCTTCGGCTACATAATGACCACATTCTTACTTAAATAGAAAGATAAACACAGGTGCCTTGTTATTTACCAGTTTTTAAGTATTTCAAACTGCATTTTAGGAAGTAAATGTTCGTTGGCATCAAAAGTAATGAGGCTATTCTGTACTACTACACTAAATTTATATTTTAGTATCTCAATATCGAGGGTAATGGAGTCGGTTACATTTTACACATAATCATACAAAGATGAAGATAATAAAAGAGTGTTAAATAGAGCAATTTCACTTTGAATAGTAGTAAAGAAATAGCGTAATTTTTAATTCAGGTCATAATTCAATTTTCAAAATACATTCCTGCTTTAAACAAGAATAAAACTAAAATTTTCTGAATATTTTGTGAAACTTTTTGTACCCACAAAAAGTATATATTTCAATTCACAAAAACTTATGTATTTCAAATCCTGATTCCGACAGCGAAACACGAATAAATTCAGGTTTCCATTGTGAGTTTCAAATCGCGAAACGTAATATTTTAAATGAAGAGTGTGGCATTGTGTGGGAGGACTCATAAGAGGGAACTGAGTAAGGGTACTTTTCCATCAGAGATGTGCGAAAATGTTTTTCATTGCTCCAAATTTTAGAAATAATAAACATACCTCGCACCGCGCACGCATTCCTTGCACAAGTCCATCGCACACATCTCTCAATTTTTTGTATGGGCAAAAACCTAGAACCGTTTAGCCGTTTTCACCAGAGCTGAGCTGACCGAGACGATGAATGAAGCGATTTTATTGGTTCCCTCGCTACGCAATACGCATCCTCACACATCTCTGGTGGAAACGCAGCCTAAAGCTGTGACGTGCAGGAGTCGCAGTTTCATCCTTAATAACTACGAACGACACGTGGTTTTAAATGGGAAACATTTTAATCTTTAGTTGATGTGGAGGAATTATGAAATGATTTGCGAAAATGGAGACAGGTTTTTTAGTGATGAAAAAACGGTTCTAGTAAGTAGTATCTAGTTTAAATAGGTTATTGATTTACTATTGAGTACATTTAAATAAATGAATTTGAATTCTTTCTTTTTTTTTTCATAATCGTACGTTTTTCAGTGCTAATTTTAGCGGGTTTTCAATAGCAGATACTTAGTTATTCAGAATATTTTATTACATAAAAGGAGCCATGGAGTCAAAGTAGCGGACAACAGTTTTCATAAGTTAGATTTATTGACCTTAGGGCCGATTTTTCAATCCATGGTGAAAATTTATCCGCCCAATAAAGTATTACACGATAATATTAAAATGTCACCCGTAAACTGTCAAATACGGCCAAAGAATACATTTTTGAAATGGTAGTTTAGTACGTTATTCGATGAATAAGTATTAACCAAGCATTGAAAAATCAGCCCTTAGTCTAGTTAAGTTTTAGTCTAAGTATATATATATACGGATATTTGACATGAATATTAAACAGTATATTCCAGTACACGATATTTACATTGTATTCTTTGAATAGCTATCCTTTAATATCCCTTGTTAATATTAAAAATAATTGATTACCGATGTATGTAAGAGAATGGAAAAGATCAAAGGATTGTACAAAGATTTTTCGTTGCAATTTTCTTTGAGAAAGGGTAAATATAAGTATAAGATGTTGGACAATGTTATCAGTTACCTACATGCTACGTTAGTTTTTCTTTTTTCTTGAAAAAAGTGGTTGTAGTTTAGGTATGGACGGGTTTTAATTTTTACTAATAAAGAAAACCTTTGTTTTTATTTAGTATTTATTTCATCCAACTCTTCATTTAAATTTTATATTGAGGTAATGTAATTATTAAATAATCTTTATTTTTAATACTTCTAAAATAGAAAAAAAATAGTACTAGTAGTAGTAGTTGTAGGTTTTATCAATTGATAAAGTACCAGCAAGCTTGATATCTAAATTTAAGCTTCGCGGCGGTTCATCTTGGAGTTCTCAACTGAAGTAGTATTCAGCGGTCACCCATCACTACCTTGACTGCGGTGAAGGTCGCTTAACCCTGAAAAAAAATTAACAAATTAATTTTAAGCTTTGGGATGAATATTTCACTGAATAACGAAGGATTAAAAATTCGATGACATGTGAAACCCATTTAGCCATATTTTCTCCCTCCCTTTATTCTCTGTGACCAATTTCCAAATGGAGAATACAAAAGGAAATAGATTTTATAAAATAAAGTTATTTTATTTACCTGAAAGGGAATCTTTTATTTCATAAATATGTTCTCTTATTTTGTAAAAACGCTACGTTAATACAATTGATAAAAATGTTTAAATAAAAACTAAAAATACAGTTTCATATAATAATTATATTCAGCTTATATCAACTTGTCGAAAATTAGTTCAAGAACAGAGTACAAAGCTTTGTAGAAATATAAAGGAGTATTACAAGCTTTCAGCATTTGTTTGTCTGTTTATCTCTAGCTATGTACACAGTACACTGCAGTGGAGTGCTTGATAAGTTTAATACAGCGTTACATTGCTCGCTATCTAGGCGAGCGTGTTGGGATGTATCTTTTATTTCTGTTTAAAGAGGCAATGGATTGCGTTTTAATTAAGTGGCGTTGTTAACCCGTTGTACAGTTAATTTTTCCACCTCTTTATTAAAGTATGTGTTACTTTATTCATTTAAAGATCCTATTGATTTACCTCTTGTCCTGTAATTATTTATTTTTAAGCTGCAATTAAACGAATTCATAAATCATTATAAATGCCGCTGTGAATTGTCATACTGTTAAAATGAAGACAATTATTGAATTTAGTTGCAAGACAAATACATTTCATGTGTCATGTAAAGATTACCCCTAATTTTTATTAAGCTCTACCTATAGGCTATAGGGAATCAAATTCAAAATATTTCCTCACTAACAACTACACTAAAACACTACAGAATAGATTCTTTTTCCCAAGTATTTCATTTATATTTGTCTTCACCATCTTTTATAGGCGGCTGGTTCTCAATGAACTACCGAGTACCAATGGTACTTGCCAGGAACCGTAAACTGTAAACCAGTTTTTGCCAAAACCAACGTAAATACTCCCAAAACATTTCAAAGAAACCTCACGGAGTCATACACAGACAAAACCGCAGTGCACTAGCAAAAATCGCGGCTTTACTCGCATTAAAAGACGTAAAATATTAACCGCGATGCCACAAACAGATGTTTCGCATTATTTCCAACTTCTCATTTGCAAATGTACATTTTATTTTCAATATTTTTTTGCGTCCGGAAACGAACGGAATTTATTATGGCGGGCTTGAATGATTCTTGCTAAAATTATCCCCGAGAATTGTACTGGTGTTAATAATGATAATTGTTTTATTTTTGTATTGTTGTATACTTGAAGTTGGTATGTTACGAACGGAATGTATTACATATTTTAAGTACCAATTGCCCGTATAGTACTAGCACACCCCGGACACTCCATACAAAATTATCGTTTTGACAGTCACACTGTAGAGACTGCAAATGTGTGTGTTAACGCTTTATGGTTGGCACATTTTTGACTAGCGTAAAAAAAAAATTCGCGTTTTTCTGATGAAATACATCCGTAAACAGCACAATATCTAACCATTTTCTACGAAAAACGATAATCACAAATCCAAAATAATAAAATTACTTTAAGTCAATTTGATTAATGTTGTCAATCTTCGTTGCGTATCGTCCCTGTAGAAAAATGTGGACCATTTTTAGACTGATCGTGCGGGGTGAGGTAAGTGTTTAATTTTGGCGGGAGGCGGAGAGTGTCCGTTCTGTAGCGTTTAGCTACTATTATGTATTCTGTGGTACTAGTATTGGTTAATGTGTGACGATAAAACGGAATGGTTCTCGGTTCGATTCTTGTTGGAAACTAATAAGTAAGTTTGAATGGCATTTCAATAGTTTATTTTTTATTTAGTAAGACAAAATTAAGCTTGTAAACATTAAAGTTTATTTAAGGGAAGTATTCTCTAATTTTAGTAAACCGATTTTAAAAATTCTTTCGCTACTAGAACTGAGTATCTTATACTATGACGTTTTAATATTTAAGACCTGTAAAATCAGGAGGATCCAGGCCTATTCTTAGTGTTTACTGATTTTCTAACAAATAGAATATCTGTATATATATCTCCACCCACATTCCGGCCTCGTACATACAGCTAATGTAATCATAAACGGTCCACGCTGCAGGCAACAAACAAACAGGATATATCCCATTTTAGGGTTACCACTTTATTAAAAATAATAATTATATCCAAAAAGTGTCCAGGAAAAAGTAATATTAATTTATTTTAAGTATTCAATAAATTTGATGTTTTCAATCTCTAAAAATTATTTGATTTTGAATAGATTATTTAAATAAGAAAGCAGACGATTATAGTTTGTAAATCGATCTCTAACTCTACATAATATCTTATTATGTTAATTTATAGACTAGAGTACAATAAAACGTTACAGTGGCAGCCCTATCCCTTCGCCGCAATTTATAACACACCTGGATAATAATTTGCATATATCATGTTTAGAACATCGGTTATTTGCTTAACGAATTAACCAATGGTCATAACTGTGTCAACACGATACGCTTTGCTTGAATTAAACGTTCAACTTGGCTTAAACCGATTGAAAATTGCTACGTAAGTTTTCACGGAAACAAGCGCATTGAATTATTTATTTCGCGTTACTGTATTTTTGCTTATAGGCCCTAAAATCATATTTTTTGGACTCTGTATGTATATTATGTTCGTAAATTGAATAGATTTCCTTTTGGAGAATTAATTTAACACATAACAGGTAGAGATAACTCTATTTTTGACGTTAAAATGGGTGGTTTTGTTTTTAAAATGTTAATTTACTTCCGCGAAAACCCAAGGGCGGGCGGATGATAATATTTTAAATTATAAGTACCTATTTCATATAGTCCTTGCAATATATAGTTAAAATGTTTATTCCCAAGACAGTCTTTTTCTTCCGCGATCTAAACGTGTCTTCCTAAAATACATAAGCCTCACTAATTTAATGGAGTTTTCTTTAGTAATTTTTCACCAAAACAGCACGAGAACAGAGGAGCGGCAAATTGGCCACCATTAGAACGCTTTGGGGTTTTGTTTTTTTGCTTTCCGGTAATTAAATGACAATTACCAGAGAACCAGGTTCAGTGTGGTTTGTTTTGGGATCATTGAAGCGATAATTTAAAATATTAAATCGGATAAAGGCGCCATTTATGTCGTGTGTGAGAGTTATTTACGCTTTTGAATGTATGGGGTATTTTTCGGGTTTTTATTATCTACCTACCTACCTTTCCGCCCGCGGCTTCGCCCGCTTTGTCTAAAACATAATAAATTACATACCTATATACTAAAACCTTCCTCTTGAATCACTCTATCTATTAAAAAAACCGCATCAAAATCCGTTGCGTAGTTTTAAAGATTTAAGCATACATAGGGACATAGGGACATAGGGACAGAGAAAGCGACTTTGTTTTATACTATGTAGTGATAGTGAAGTGTAGGACGTATAAGCAGTTTTTAAAGCATTATATTATATTTATGTATTTTGTAAACAATTAACTTGTTCATTAATTAATTAAATCGTAAACTAAATTGTTACGAATAATGTTAATTAACATTTTTCTTAAAGAAAATACGCAATAAGCTTGTTGAGAATGCTAATATAATTCAATCCCTCAAGAACTTAATTGTATTTGAATGAAATTTACATACTTTATAATCTAGACGAAACATAGATTTATTTTCTGCAATTTTTTAATCTGAATAATACCAGGGAATGAGATTAGTGTTTTATAATTTCATCTTGTTTTCGTATACGTAATATATTTTTAAAATAACTCACACGCAAACATTTATATATACAACTAGATTTTGCTTTGAATCGTCAAAACACAGAATGATAAATTAATAATAAAAAAAATTACCAGATCGGAAAGCAGTTTCTAAAGAGAAGAACAGACAAGGAAATCTGCAGTTGCTCTTCTTAAAATCGTATTAAGATTTTACATATTAAAAACACAGTTGAACTAAAGTCAAAAAGAAATATTAAAGTAGGATATCATTTCTACTAATTATGCAACTTGTTTTCTGTCTCGTTGTTTATTCTTTCTGTTATTTGCGTGGAAATCACCAGTTGTCGGTGACGTTAATAACATTATTTCAGCTCGAAGTAATAAAGTTTTCTGTTTGAAATCTATTTAAATTATATGTATGTGAAATTAGTTATTGGGTCAATGTATTAGTAGGGAGATTGTTTTTTTAAATTAGATACATTATAAGTACAAGGTAAGAAAATTTCAGTAGAGCATTAGAATTATATTTTACTTAGTAGTATTCATTTCAAAGTAACTACTTATTGACTAGAAACATTTTGTTTTAAGATTTGTGTGTAGGTATACCTACATTTTTCTCTGGAATAGATTTCATGAGCATACCAAAGTGCGTTTCAGAGCTAATAGTATGAAAGTAGTAATTCTTGGTAACAAAAAGCTAAGTACAAAAAGCAAATGATCATTTTTCAAAAGATTTGTGAACCACTGTTATATATTAAATTACCATAATGTATTCCTGGAAATAAAACAAACTTTAAAATAAAAGGAAAACCATCAGCCAACTCAGGCCCTTAACAAAATAGTTCAAGAAGATAAATTATTTTAATTATCATGGAATCGTAACTTAGATTCTTACTCATGGGTCAAGCATGCAAATTCGGAAAACATAAAATAGAAACAGATTTATTACCAGTAATATATCTCAGTTTTTACCTTCGCTGAGTAATCTTCGCAGAAAGATTAGCCATTTTAAAATTTATGACCGTAATTATTTATAGGGATATTCTGGTTTATTACTTAACTATTTTTGTTGTGGTTAAATTCCTTATAAATTCGTTAGATTTAGGATTTATTTCTGTGAAGCATCGTTTATTAAAAAAATGCTAATTAGTTTTTTTAATACTTGTGCTTTTTTTCACTTACCCGTTTCAGCTATATAATAAGACCATTTCACTTATATAATAATTGCAAATCCTACTAATATTATAAATGCGAAAGTTTGTGAGGATGTGTGTGTGTGTGTTTGTTACTCTTTCACGCAAATACTACTGATCCAATTACAATGCAATTTAGCACACATATAGAGGGTAACTTGGATTAACACATAGGATAGGAAACCCGGAAATCCCACGGGAACGGGAACTATGCGGGTTTTTCTTTGAAAACGCGGGCGAAGCCGCGGGCTGAAAGCTAGTTATTATACATATAAGTGAAAAAGGTCTCTTTTTATATTATGGTGTAAATTTAATAATAAGGTAATAAGAATATTGGCACTATATTACAAAACTTCCGCGAACACATTTTCATTACTGCTTTGAGCCTCCATACTGTATAACAATGTGATTACAAATTGCATTACGTATGATATTATTTTAGTAAAAATCAATAAGATTTCTGTACACAATTATCATCATATTTACTAAAGCACTGAAAGATTTACAAAAAAATATAACTACACTAGCTTTTCGCCCGCAGATTCGTCCGCGTAGTCAAAGAAAAACCCGTATAGTTACCGTTTCCTTGTGATTTTCAGGATAAATATCCTCTGTGTGTCTGCCAAATTTCATGAAAATCGGTTCAGCAGTTTTTGCGGGAAGAAGTAATAAACAAACATACAAACTTTCGCATTTATAATATATATAGGTTTTACTTCCTTGAACACAAACATTGAAATACTATATATCCTATCTAGACTGTAATCTAGGTCTGAATTTGATTATGGTGTATATAGACCAAGGTCGATAATTTTTGAAACAAAAAAAAAAGTAGTAGGATGAAACCCTTTAGAAAAGGAGGGGAATGTGATAAAAATTAAAGGAAAAATAAATTACAGACAATCCGAGTTCGGGAAGTGGGAGGGGGGGGGCTTCTAAGGCTAAAAAATGGTTTCTCTTGATTTCCGACAAAACTACAAGTCCTATGGAAAAAAGTTCAATGGCAAAGTTGTAGGTAATAAAAAGTTCTACAACTTTTGTATTCACAATTTTTTCACTTAACCTCAAAATTTAGGTGAAAAATTCAAAAAACCAAGTTTTTGGTTTTTTATTTATATCTTTTTCAAAAAAAAAATTTTTTCAACGATATTTGGTGAAAACTTACCTTATTATGTCCCAAATACACTGTAATTTATTTCATTGAAAGTATTTATTTTTTCGCCTTATTTTAACTTAACACCAAAAAAACAACCTAATTTTCAATCGAAAATTCTGACGTCAAAATATCAGTTTTTTTTCAAAAAGTTTGGGGGCTTTTTGTTCGTTGAAATATCTAGTTTCTGATAGTGTAAAATATAATATACATTACCATAGTAAATTTACTCAGAAAATGCATACAAACAGTGTGATAATGAGCTTTTACTAAATCAGGCACACTTCTCGAACTCTATATTTTCTCTTGTATCGGCTTTACGGTAACATTTCAAAAGAAAAAAATTCATCTTATCAAAGTAACGATACCACAGCTAACATTTGACAGCATGTTCATAAACAAAATGATGTCGATAAAAACATTTCAGGTCGTTTGAGAAATTTGCCTGACTTAGTGAAAGCTCATTATCACACTGTTTGTATGCATTTTCTGAGTTAATTTCCTATGGTAATCTATATTATAATTTACACCATCAGAAAGTAGATATTTCAACGAACAAAAAGCCCCCAAAATTTTTGAAAAAAAGCTGATATTTTGACGTCAGAATTTTCTATTGAAAATTAGGTTGTTTTTTTGGTTTTAAGTTGAAATAAGGCGAAAAAATAAATATTTTCAATCAAATAAATTACAGTGTATTTGGGACATAATAAAGTAAGATTTCACCAAATTTCGTAGAAAAAAAATAAATTTTGAAGTAGATAAAAATAAAAAACCAAAAACTTGGTTTTTTGAATTTTTCACCTAAATTTTGAGGTTATGTGAAAAAATTGTTAATACAAAAGTTGTAGATCTTTTTATTACCTACAACTTTGCCATTGAACTTTTTTCCATAGGACTTGTAGTTTTGTCGGAATTTATTTTTTAGCCTTAAAAGCTCCCCCCCTCCCACTTCCCGAACTCGGATTGTCTGTAACTTATTTTTCATTTAATTTTTATCACATTCCCCTCCTTTTCTAATGGGTTTCATCCTACTACTATTTTCTTTAGGTTTTTATCATTTTGGAAGGGATATGGCCCTGGTGTAATAGTGCTTAATTAAGTCGGGAGTTATCGCACCGCTCCGAGGCAGTTACGTGTACCTACTTGATGGAATATCTTCGACTACCCACATAGCACTGCAGTTATATTTTGTTTGATTAAGTTATATATCACTAGCTTACCGCCCGCGGCTTCGCCCGCTTTGTCTAAAACCTAATAAATTATATACTAAAACCTTCCTCTTGAATCACTCTATCTATTAAAAAAAACCGCATCAAAATCCGTTGCGTAGTTTTAAAGATTTAAGCATACAAAGGGACATAGGGAAATAGGGACAGAGAAAGCGACTTTGTTTTATACTATGTACTGATATCTCTATGGGAATTTATCTAAATATGTGATTATGAAATGTTTAATCAGAAACCAACTTAGTCAAGTTGTGTAGAAATATAAAGGTTATAAAGGTATTTATAGATATTTGTATATATATTAAGAACTAGCGGTCCGCTCTGCTTCGCCCGTGTTTACGTTTTCTCTCCCTAAGAACCATCCTCGTACTTCAAGGAATATTATAAGAGAAATATCGAAATCGGTTCAGCCGTTCTCGAGTTATGCGGTTACCATTTGCGATTCATTTTTATTATATAGATTATGATATATTTCCACTGCATTTGATGATAATAAAAACATTGCATACATAAAGCATTTAAGACTGTTTATTTACTTTTTTCTCTGAATTTTCATGAAAATCGGTTCAGCTCTGTCTCTAGTTGGGATCGAACTTAAGACCTCAGGAATCATGATTATATTCTCAATTCCTATTTTCTGTGTTATTTCTCATCTTTAAAGCACAGTAAAATAATTATTCTCATATTAATAATATACTACTCTAATTACTAATACCTCATCATGTTTCTATTTAATAATACATTAACTTATATTATGAAAATATTAACTACGAAGTTGCGGTAAATTGTAACTTTTAGTGTATGAGAATAATAAATAATTCTTTTCACGGAAAAGTGTAAAATGTGTGTGCATTAAACTTTGTAATAAAACCCATCAAAAGTTGCAAAATAGTTTCAGCTCTGATGCGTATGTTATCTCTCTGAAGTGTTAAGTATGCATGTACATTAAAATTTTGCTAAAACTTTGTTATTGTGTATTCATTTTTTAATATTAACCAACGATTATAATATAGAGTTGTCCAGTTGAAGCTTTTTCTTTTCGACCGCCCCCTTGGTACAGTGGTTGACGCATGAGCGTAGAACCGATGGGTCCTGGGTTCGATTCCCGGTGGAGACCAAGAAAAAAAATATGTCGATGTGGCAGGACACAGAAGGCTGAACTCCTACTCGTCCCTAAAGAAAATTGATCAGTGAAACAGATGTATAATGCATGTGCCCCTTACCCCAATAGGGCTTCAATCACTTCACAGTTGAAGCTTTGCAAGCATGTGTTAATATGGAAATCTGTCTTTTTATTAAATTGCATCCAAATCGGTTCAGTAGTTTATGCGATTCAGTGTAAAAATTGAAAAAGCACTTACTATTTGTCGTTTATTATTTATCTGTGAAGACGGGTAGGGTCATAATATTTTAATTTTTACGTGTGTTTGTCTGACTGACTGACTGTCTGAAACAACTTTAATATTGTAAATGTTAACACATAAATTGCAGTTTATATTGTAAAGATAACACTAGCTAGCTGTAATTTGCAATTAAATCCCTTCGATTCGGTCACAGGTGTTCTGATGCAATATATTAGTGTCGACATGTAAGCCATTTACCAGTAGATATACCTATAATAAAACATAGATTGATATCATGGAGTCATGGGGAAAATATTATTGTGAATACGTAGTATTTAATTATGTAGATTGAACAAGCCGCGCTCAAAGTCTGAGATAAAAAAACCTTTTCATATACAAATTATTAGCCTTCATTATAGACATCATTCACCGGCAAAGTTTTGGGATTAAAAGCATCAATCATATTTAGGAGCGTTTTATAACACAGTATAATGTGTTATAGAGTCGTTATTATAAAAAAAAAAAAAATATAAGTGTGATCTGCATTACTAGACAACTGAACTAAAACTGATCGTTGTAAATATTTATGTTCTCTAATTAAACTAGTTTCTTATAAATTTAAAACTACCTATTTAGTAAGTACGTTAAGGTTTCAGACTTAAGGCCGGTTTCTGAATTAAAAATTGATTTGGTTGATTGCTTACTCTAGAAAGTTTACATGAAAATATATTTAAGTATGGTTCGAGACGTTCTTCGCATCAAATAATATGTTATCAATTAAAAAACCGGCCATTAGTCATAGGACATTTTATGTCCAAAGAAGCTGTAGTAAAATCTATTTTCAATAAAACCAGCATCTATTGTTGCTTCATTTATCAAAGTTCAGGTGAAAAGGGAAGAATATTTGATGTCCGTTTGAAAGAGGATAGACACGGCTACTCTCATTGACTCGCAAAGAGTGTGTAGCGGAGTGCCGTTCCATGTAAACATAGTCCCGGCATTCCCTTTTTATCCACGCTTTAGGCAGGGAGCTGGGGGATGAAAAAGAGAGGTATCGGATTTTAATTAATACGAAGACGTAACATATATACATGCCACCAAAATAAGAGACTGTAAAAAATGACAATAAACAAAAGTTTTAGACAGTATGTTGATAGTTGGGTGTACTCGAAGATAAGAGCGGAAGCGAAAACCTTGTTATATATTAGCAATTCGACATTCTTATAGAGTATCTGTATTTACAGTCTTGTTAAGTTGTTGTTTTCTGTTTTAGTTTTGCAACACCTGTTCATATTAGGCGAATGTTACATTCAAAAGCTGGACTGTCAATGAAGGTTAAGTATATAAGCTGTATTTACAATAGCGAAGGAATATCGCAGCGAGCTCCTGCACTAATCGAGTCGCGAATAGGCTGTGATCGTGTCGAAGCGCTGCAGGCTTAGGATCCAGCCGGATATTTGAGATACGGAAACAAAAAAATGTATTAATGGGAATGGCGATTCGCTCGCAGATAGCCGATTTTTATCTATTTTTTCGCAGCGATAGTTTGTTTAGGGGATATGTGAAAAGTTTTAGTTCGCCGTCAAATACTCGATGACTTTTGTTTTATTGAAAATAGCTAAATGTATTTTTTTGGGAATTTGCACGGATACATTTTTATATCAATCGGATATCGATGGACTAAATAAATAAAACGAATGAAATTGTTTTTTGCGTATGAATTAAAACTTAATTTATCTTTTTTATCCAATGCTTATACGCGTAAATGTTGCTTATGTTTTTAATATAAAGTGATTACATTTTATAAATAAGTAGTATCAATATCCGTTGAGTAGTTTTAAAAATTTAGGCATGCATTGGGACATAGGGACAGAGAATGCGACTTTGTTTTATATATTATGAAGTGAATTGAAATATCATTTTCCGAATTTTTTTCAACAGTAAGTTACGTAACTTCTTACTGACTAAAGCTATATTTTTTATATCTAGACACGCGGCAGCGTGTCAAGCCGAGTTCAAGCGAAGAGAACTGGCGAGCAGCAGCCGTGTGTATATTTACACGAACCATTTCGAGCCACTTTTCACCCCCTTATAACTCGAAAACTATTTAAGTTAAATAAACCAAATTTGGTACATATCAAGAAGACCTCAAGATAAACAAGAAACTTAAATTTCATAAATACAGATTAAACAGTTGCGTAGATATTAATATCCAAAAATCGCAATTTTTAAGACTGACTGACTTATAGATATATACAAAACCTAACCCACTTCCAGATGACCTAGTAAGTTCAAATTTTGTAATCAACTAGGCAATAGTGAGTGTACAAAGGAAAAAATCAGAAAATACTGAATTTATCTGTATTTAATTTTTTTTTCAATGACATTAATTTTGTTTGTATGGAAAAATGGAAAAGTTTATAAAAATAGAAAATATTATATTCACCTTACTAGTCTTAAAAAATAGATCAAAACTAATCAGTGGCCGAAAAAAATTTTGAAATCCATCAATAAATGACTGAGATATAGATTATTGAAGTTTACATATTTTAGCACGAAACATCTGTAGATTCGATGCGCCTCTGACATCACACTCACTCGCGCTAGTATCGCTAGGGCGGATTACTTCGATTGCATGATTTCTTTATTCAAAACTGTTATTAAACGTAAAATAAAAGAAAATTGCAATAAAAATATTGCTCATACAGTTAAAAATAATATATAATTTTACATATTCACATTTATTTATTCTTTATTTATGAGTGTTTAGTTTAGTTTTAATTTCAGTGTAATGGAAGAAGGCTTCGTCGAAGGTCGAAATGATTTAATTTGCGTAATATAAGTGAAACATCTTTAGGCGCGTTTAGAGTAAAATTTCAAGATCGCGTCATGGCAATACCGTAACGTCATGGAGTAAGGCGACGATTCTTCTACAACGATCTTTGCATCTTGGTAATAGTGTGTGTACAAATTCACGCTGGATGTTTAGAAAATCATGTAATCTTTTAAACAGAAAACGAGTTTAAAAAATTGCAGATAATGACGGGGCAATGTGCGCTGACATTCATAACATACAAGAAAATATAGAAAATAATACTAAACAAACCATACAGAGAAACCGCAAGAAAAAATAAAAAAAAATTCGTATATAAAATAGTATTATATTCATAAAGTAAATCAAATTTGCAGAGTAATTTTCTGTACAAAAAGTAATGATATCCCACCAAAAACATAAATGTAAAAATTGGAGCCGAGTTCAATCG